>JAPFUP010000029.1:0-198945 GCA_030780425.1 Beauveria varroae | reverse complement strand
TATTTGTTGACAAGCCTGCTTGGCCCCATACGAAGTGTCCAGTATTGTGACAAGCAATCAATTTGCTGCACCTTTTTTTTTTTTCCATACGAGTTGCCAGCTTTGTTCACCAGTACGCCGCCTTGGCACGCCTCTTTTTGCGGTTTGTGGAGGGCTTCGCTTGGCCCGACCCTTCGGCCGAGGGAAAAGCAGGTGCTTGACTGGAAAGAAAACAGCCACCAGGTTCTTGGCTTTTTTTAATATTGAAAGCTTGGCGTGCTTATGACTCGGTAACCGACAAAATCAGATGTTTCCCCCCCGCGCTGCTGAACTGCAGGCTGGGTACGGTGGGCTTGGCGCCCCTCTTGATGCGGGTTTGATGCGGGTTATTTAGGCTTGGTCCGAGAGTGTCAAACCCAACTTTGATCTTATCAGATGATCTTTCTCCAATCAGCGTCTTGTTGCGTTTCCACCCTTTACAGGGTTGCTGCAAGGTTGTCCCACAAGGTTACCGCTTAAACCCCACCACGCAGAGCGAACTTCCGGAATTGAGGCTTCGGCATGCCCCGGTGCACGGCGAGTTCGGGGTTTTTGTAAAAGCACTTATATAACAGTCAACAGGCCTCGACGATAATCCTGCTTACTTCAACCTCAAGCCTCGTACAGGTTGCATCACCATTCAAACTTCATCTCAAAATGCAGGGCTTCTTCAAGTTTGGGCTTTTGGCAGCAGCTGCCACGCTTGGTCGTGCTGCGTTCCGTGAGGGATGCGCTGATGCAGCTTGGGACTCAACCACAGACTACTTCTTGACCAAGTTTGAGGGCGATGACTTGCCCTTTTTCCCAACGTACAACAATACCTATGTCGCAATCAAGAACCGACAGCATAGGTATGTCGTGCTTCACTGCACAAAGGAGGCTCCTCCGAGGTCCATTGTTGGAGATGAGGCCTTGATCGTCCAGGTTCCTGTCAAGAACGTGGCAGCCCTGGATGGCTTCTCTCAGAACATGATTGAGGTACGAAATTGTTGCACCCTGCCCTGACCACCAATTATACTAATCCTGAAATCAAGATGCTTGGGTTGTCCACGACAATCAAGCGAACTGGTGTATACTCGGACGTGACCAGCTCCTGCATCCGTGGCAACATGATGGACAAGGTGGCGTACGACGATGACAACTGGGACAAGGCCGAGGAAGTCGATGTCACCTTCTACGGTGACACCAAGAACTCCGACAGCAAGAAGGTCCTCATCTACAACACAGGACTGTATGCCCCACTGACTCAGTTGGCTTACATCAAGTTCGTCTCCATGTTTTACGGTCTTGAGGAGCTCGGCGCCAAGATTTATGACGAAATCGCTTCCAACTACCGCTGCGCTGCCGCCAATGTTCAGCAGGCGATTCTCGCCGGTGACTACCCCAAGGGTGCCTTCATCTCCCCCGTTGAGAAAGATGGCGACAAGTTTACAGTCTTCCAGAGTGCCTGGTGGAGTACACTTCTCTCCGATGCCGGATCCCGCCTTGTCAATGTCTCTGCAGATGGACAAGCTGCGGCCCAGGGCAAGACCACACCTGGCTTTGTTTCCATCAGCGCCAACAGCGATGCCAATGACTTTGCCAGAAACACCTGGGCAATCATTGATACCACCCAGTATGACCAGATTCCCGGCAAGCAAGCCCCCAAGGAGGCTCCCTCTGCCGTGCGTGTCACAGCGGATACCTACTCGGCTCGCTCGGGTGCTTCAAAGAACATTTACGCTGTAGCAAACAAAAACGTTTACCTTTCTGACAAGGCGTCTAACCGCAACCAGCGTCACAGTGAGTACTTCTCAGCACTGTGATTTTTGACTTAACTGACTCCTGTCTTTTCTACTCTTGCAGACTTCTTTGACCGCGGCCGTGCTCGTCCGGACCTTGTAATCAGGGACGTCATCTCCATTGTGTCGCCGAAACTGATCCCCTCGTACACGAACAACTTTATTCGCCCGGCCTCGAACCCAGACGACACCATTGCTCTTCGCAGATACAAGAACACCTGCGCGGTCCAGGGCAAGGAGATTGAGACGCTCAATATGACGTCGTGCGCCATGCCCGGATGGGTGACTGGATTCAACTCGTCTGGTATCTCGCCCAACGCATATGGCCGCACCGATGATATGGAGTCTCTTGCTGTCACATCAAAGAGCAGCGGTGGTCTCAGTGCCGGCAAGAAGGCTGGTATTGCCGTTGGCTCCATTGTTGGATTCCTTCTTGTAGCTGCGGCCGTGGTCTTTGGCATCTTCAAGTGGCGCCGCGCCGCTGCCGCCAAGCAGAAGAAGGAGCGCGAGATGCACCAGGTTGAGAAGGGTTCCATCACGAGCGAGTAAAATTTGTTAAAAGGTCCTCGGTAGGGTGAAGATGGGCTACGGCATGCACTGCTTTTGAATACCCCCTCAAGATAGAAGCTAGGCATAACCCACGCCCAGATCACTGTTCATGTGGATTTCTATTTACGATACGATTGAAATGCCGATATATAGTAACACACTACAATTTGTTGAGTTTAAGTCTCCCACTAGAAAGATAAATATCGGGCAACGAGTAGAATGGCAGCGGACTGCGAGGATGTAACGACGGAACAAGGCTCAAATCATGAGCAGATATCTGGTACAGCGGCTTCATAGAAGGTTGTGTCTCTTTCGACCACGATCGTACCACTTTTTTTCCAGTGACCAGGAAAATAGTAGACTCCAACTGAGTAGGTGCTTTCCTTTATATTGTCTGTAAATGGTAATCAAAGACTGGGGGTACTCACGCGGCGTAGGGCTTGCAGACAACACAATGTGTACCAATAGGCAGTATCCGAGCTTTACAAACAAACTAATAGCATGTATAGGTTCACAGTTTCTTGCAAGCTGCAATATCCGCGGACGTGATGGCACCGTCTCACTGCTTGTTCTTGCGCCCAGAGACGGGCGAAGAGCTAGAGTGAATGTCTGCGTCATTTGGTTTCATTTCTTGTATCAGACGGATTATATGCTCTGTCGTGTTTTATTCATCAAACTGAGCCTTTTGAAAAATCATGACAGGCCAGTGACTTCTGAGATTAAAGAGGCGGCGCCAAGCCTCTTCAAAGTGTACTTGTTCGGGAAGCTACCGCTGGTATAGAACAGTATACAAATGCATGTGATTATTATTGTCGAGGGATAAGGTTTTGAATGTATCATTGTATGCAGAGGATTCCTTGACTTTACTTTCTGGCAAAGAGCTCTTTTGTCAGCCATATAGTCGGCATCTTGAAGGCAGTAGACTCGGATCACTGGGAGAGTATGTTAGCAATGAGATTGCCACATATCTTGTCTCGTTCAACTGATCCCTCGAATATGTCGTAGATCAGGCTTTCCACGTCTCACGAGCCGAGCGATAGCGAAGGTCACTCGTGCAGTAGGTGCAGGTTCAGATGGTTTCTTGCTGTTCGGCCTGTTCAGTTCCCTCAGCGCACAAATGGTGGCTTGGGAACGTCCATCGTAAAATCACGGCTCACAGTTGTCATGATTCTCCTTTTTTGGGAGAGACGGAGTCAGATGTTGCGTTTATCGGTTTAGGGGGGATTCTGCCGGCCTCTTCTGTTGGAGCCCAACATCTAAGGCGTCATTGAAGGCAGTACAAGCGGTTGTCACAGGTCGCCTTGCAGTCAGCCAGTCAATATCTGTACCCTACGTGAAACGAGAGAAATTGTTGGGTCCAGCCTCGTTTGCTTTTTGCACTGCCGTGCGAGTTTCAGCGGTGCGGCCAGAGAGCAACTGTCAGCCAACCATTACGCGCCGCGGAGCTCAGTGCTCAATTGGGGAGCAGACGACGGGCTTTGAGTGGCTAACTTCCTCTGTGATGCCTTTAACGAACAAGATTAAGACATTGTTGACGAGCTGTTTGCGACTGAAGCCTTGTTGCACGCCTGGTTCGAATTAACGCTTGCCGTCTAGTACAGGAATATTGACACGGGGAGCTGATCAGCCGGGCCCAGGACAGGGAGTCTGCTCAATGCCGTATCGTCGTACCGAGAAAAATATCAAATCACCACTTTCAGAGATGTGACAGAAAGGGAAAAAGACATCTCTTTGGCTTGTGTGCTTGTTGTCAGTCCTGCACTTTACTACGCCACGCCCCCATTATTTCCCTTGTGAATAACTGAAATTAGAAGTTTTGACAAAGTCGACACGTCACAGTAATTACTTTATCATTTTCTTCAATATAGATTTCTAAATAGTCATCAAATAGGTACTGTCTATGTGTGGCATATCCAGTGGGGTTGTGGCACATGTAATCATACTGAGTTACAACAGCTCGCGACCAAGTTACACACATATCCTAGGAACTTGCCTCAAACAACATGCCGATCACAACAGTGGGCAGAATCGAAGATGAAGGTACGTTCAATTCCATGAGTATCAACTCTATCTAACTTGAATAGCCTATTTTAGTCAATGAGCAGTTTAGAATCGATGAAAAGATAGGTAAAGGCGGCTTTGGCCTCGTCTACTTGGGTAAAGTTGCTGTTCCATGGCCGAACGCGTCTAGCCACCACTGACTGAGATCACTAGGCACCGAGCTCAAGACATGTCGTCAAGTAGCTCTCAAGTTGATGAGCGCGCGTGAGGACACGCGCATGATCAAAGACGAAGCCGGTATTTACGCCGCGCTCGCCGGAGGCGTTGGCATCCCCGAGGTGTTCTGGTTCGGCGAGGAGACGGACTTTTTCGTGCTGGCTCATGAGCTTCTCGGACCGACGCTCGAGGACCTGCTCAACTACTGCGGGCGGCGCTTTTCGCTCAAGACGCTGCTGCTGCTGGCGGACCAGGCCATTGCGCGGCTGGCGTACATCCACCGCAAGGGGTTCCTGCACCGCGACATCAAGCCCGACAACTTTCTGATGGGTGCCGGCATCAAGGGCAACATTCTGTACACTATCGACTTTGGTCTGTCCCGGGAGCGTTACGAGCGGGACAGGTTTCGTTCGCTCGAGGGCCGCTCGTTTGGTGGCACGGCCCGATATGCGAGCATTAACAACCACAATGGACGAGGTATGTGTGAACCATCTCTTGAGAGGCAATCGGTATACTAAGGATTTCGTGCGCAGAACAGTCTTGGTGCGATGATCTCGAATCGCTTGGCTATGTGCTGATCTATTGCGCCAACGGCTCGCTGCCCTGGCAGGGCTTTAAGACCGACAGCGACAAGAATAAGAATGAAAAAATTAAAGAAAAGAAGATGGCCATATCGGCCGCGGAGCTGTGCGAGGGACTTCCTTCAGAGTTCGCCCGGTACATTGACCATGTCCGCGGGCTTGAATACGACGATAAGCCGGATTACGGCCATCTTCGCCGGCTCTTTGCTGGGTTGTTCAAGGAGCGCGGCTTCAAGCACGATTATGTATATGACTGGACCGAGAAACTGTTTTACGAACTTCATGGTAGCAAGGCTCAAGACGACACAGGAAACTCAACAAACGAATCTCGGCCTACTACTACAGTGATGGAGTAAAAAAGACACTAAACACAACAAGATTCCCTGTAATTAGTGTTGAAAGGCCGAGCAACACAGTCAATGAGGAAAGTTACGTTATAGAGATGTATGGCTTAGAATGGCAATCCTTGCTTTCACCCACTTGCCTATCTGGTAGCGCAGTATTAAAGGATATTCAGACAATTGTGTTCTCGTATTGGTGTGTGAAACTGGTAAAAGTATTGAATACAGAAATTTACGTCATCTACGCTATTTTTCTTGCGTTCTTGCAGGTGTCTGCAAACTGGTGGATTACTATACCGATTAGCACGAAGTTTATGAATCCTATTCCCCATGAGGAAACCAAATCCGAAAGTCTCTGGATCACACAAGCAAACTGCTGTAGGTATCGGTATATTTGAGTTGTGATAGAGTCAGGTGTCATCAAGCTCAGATGTGGTGACTAGTTTACTTAAACAGCGCAATGCGAGTCACGAAACGGCAATGAGCATCAATGTCAAACTTCAATAGCTGCAATAGTTTCATCCTGAAAGCAAGACCTACAATATGTGGAAGGAAAAGAGAAGAGGCAGAGACACAGGCAGCGACCATATGCTCGCGGTTGGGGGCGGCAGCCGAAACACGCCCAAGAAATTATGTAGCTGCAACGGGCCGTGGAGTGAATAGAATCCACACCGGCATTTTAGCCTCATTCCTATCTTCAGACTACATTGCATTGAATCAAGGGATTTGGTGTGCCAGAGCCTTGTGGCAGCGGCCTTTTCTCATGCCGTGAAACACGCCGAGACAAGGTATCAACGCCCAAGTAGCATGGTGGTTCGTTTCTCGGCAGATCTCTCTGTGTTCCCTTGCCTGTTTGCGGCTGAAGTACCATAGTATCGGGTATTTGGTGTTGTGCAGCCGCCACCCGTCTTATTGGTTGGGTGCCCACGTAGTAGACGTACATGACTACCTTGTATTACACTGCTTCAAACCGCCACGCATAGCAGAGTGACACGCTATCCTAAATGAGTTGATCAATTGCTTTTACAATTCGATGAATTTTGAGTTTCTGATATAATTTCCTTGAAACTCACAATAGAGTATTGATAAAGTTGATTCTCAAGTGTTTGTGCGTGTGGTGGCTTCTACTCGATACCAAACAGTGCAAACAGCCACGCAGCACGCTGAAACGACTTTTCCGCACCAACATTCACAGAAAGCGATACAACATTCAGCCACAGTATTCACTGACTCGGTTTGTCTTTGATTCCTTTTTTTTTTCGCCACTTTTCCCAAGTTTTGTAAACTGTGCCACAGAGAATCGCCTCGTCGCCACAGCTGATACCTGATGTCACCAACAGCGCCACGGCATCCACCAAGACGGCCCGTGAAATCCAAATGCAAGGTTTCCAACGGCAATTCACATTCATCATCCACACTCCCTCTCATCTCCCAATCTCCCACAAACATGGTGCTACGCGCACTACTCATGTGCACCGCTTAACCATTCTTGTGCGCACTCGCTTTCAATCTGCATGCGTCCTCTCTTGCTCGCCCGGCCTCACCGTTTGCTGGCTCGCCTGACGTGCCGCTGCGCAGCTCTTGAACCATCCGAAGCACTTCCTTTAACTAGTGTCATGCGCGCACCAATCTCGACGCTGCACTGTTGAATCTTCATCTCACATGTGAAGCTTAGACATACAGCTTGACCAATCGAGCCATGAATCTCTCGCTCAAGCACATACCCTGTCCGGCCGGGCGCGATTGCTCGGCCTACATGTGTCTCTTTGGCGGCCACGACGGCGAGGAGATTAGCCGCACGCCGACGGGACCCAGAGCCACTCGACATGATGAAGCAGCCGCGCTGGGCAATAATTCAGATACTGGCAGTCCTAGAAAGGTCCCCAGGCTGAATTCTACTAGCACGGCCTCTTCCCGTATCATGCCCAGGGCGGCCGTTAGCCGGCCGACACATACAGACAGTGGCATAGAGCCAGTGGCATCACCCTTTCACTCTTTCCAGCGGCCAATATCCCCGCCGCCGAAGCGCAAGACTGAAGATGCTCCCCTGATATCGGCTCCGCCCCCGGCTGATCCGGTGAAACAAGAGACACTTAATCCTCGGCTGCTCAAGCATTCGCCGGCCAGTCATGAAATACGGCTAAAGCTGATCAAGATGCTGTTCGCGGAATACAAGCGACTAAATGGCGAGCTGACCAAGAATGCCAAGGATAGTGAGAAACGACTTATCCTCTCCGAGCAGGCAATTATCAAACGGGTTCTTGATGAAGAAGAAGCCATAGCCGTTGGCAAACCATCGGTGTACGCCAATGTCATGAAGAACAGTGTCATGAAGTACAAACGTCTTCGGGTTGGCGACTGGACCAAGGAGCGCGAAAACGAGATGCCTGTGAGCAAGAAGCGCCAGCACGACGTCATGGAGGGTAGTGCAGTCATCGTCGAGACTGGCCTGACGCCTGCTCAAGAAGTCCGCCTCCTTCAGCGCCTCCTCACACCCATTGACGCCCTTGCCGGCTACGGCTACATTCCGTCGATTCCTTCGGATGATGATCTTGACAAGGCAACAAAGGGTCTTGAAACGGCCCAAGGCTGGGAGCAGTGCGACCGCTGCAGTCAGCGCTTCCAGGTGTTTGCTGGTCGTCGCCCCGAAGACGGCGCGCTGACGTCGGGAGGTGCTTGCAATTTTCACTGGGGCAAGGCTTACTTTCCCGAAAAGACACCCGGTGACCGTAGCAAGCAACCAAAGTGCTACCACTGCTGCGGGCAGCAGATTGGCGACTCTGCGGGCTGCTTCACCCACCCAAATCACGTTTTCAAAGCCCCAAGCCCGAGCAGACTCGCCCTCGTACTCAACTTTGTGGCCACGCCGGAGAACGACTCGGCGCCAACAGACCGCGCCGTGTGTTTTGACTGCGAAATGGGCTACACCGTGTATGGCATGGAGCTCATTCGTCTCACAGCCACATCTTGGCCTGATGGTGCCGAACTCCTCGACGTGCTCGTGCGGCCCTTTGGCGAGATACTAGATCTCAACTCGCGCTTCTCAGGCGTTTGGCCCGACGATCTTGCTCAGGCACAGGCATGGTGCCCGGGCGACCCCCTCGTCCCTCCAGCCAACGGCGATGCAGGCAGCCCCGATTCCTCAGGCAGCGAGGACGGCCAGGTCTCTAAGAGAGGCCTCAAGGTCGTGTCCTCACCGGCCGCGGCGCGGGACCTGCTCTTTTCGCTCATTGCGCCAACTACGCCGCTCATAGGACATGGCTTGGAAAACGACCTCAACGCCATGCGCATCGTGCACCCGACACTCATCGACACGGTGCTCGCGTTTCCGCACAAGGGCGGTCTGCCGTTTCGCATGGGCCTCAAAACCCTCATGAGCATGCACCTGCACCGCAAGATCCAGGTCCAGCACGGGCCCAAGATGCTGGGCCACGACTCGGCCGAGGACGCGCGCGCTGCCGGCGAGCTCGTCCGCTTCCGGATGGCGCGAGAGTGGGCTGACATGAAGAGAGCCGGCTGGAAGGTCGTCGACGGCGAGTTTGTGTCACCGGCGACAGGCGATGTTGAAACGTCCCTTGACAATAGCAAAGGTGGCTTGACGGAGGAGTTTCTCGAAGCGGCGGAACCGCCGGCAGATGAAGAGAGCGAACTCAACTAACATTTGAACATGCCATGTCTAACAGAATGATGACTAGAAAAACGATGCCTAACAGAACAGAATAGCACTGGTTCGAAGCACGGGGGCAACAAGGCAGACGATAGACGCAAAGATTTTGGGCAGCGTTTGGATATATCTCTCTTTGGCAGGCACCGTTTCTCGCTTTTACGCTTAGCAATGAATACACGGAACGCCTACGGGCGTTCCCGTTTTTTTTTTGAAAAAAGAAAAAAAAAATGCTCGAGTGATAGTTTGTATTGTTACAAGATGGGTTACATAATTGTATACTTTGCGGCGCCCAACACGCACACAGAAAATGGCCATTGATAAGCCATTTTTCAAAGCGGAGATTCTTTCCTTTCTCCCTATATCCCATCCTCTCTCTCCTCAGTTTGCCCATTTTCCTTCTCAATCAAGCTCTGCCAACAGACAGCAGGTACTGGCTACCGCCGCCATTCTTGCCGCCGCCCGGCAGGTAGGCGACGTTGGGGTTGGCAGACAATGTAGCGGCAATGTCACGTGCGGCCTCAATTCTGCGAATCTGGACGAGGCCGTCGCCATTCTTGGCAATGGCCCTGGAGATTGTCTCGGCGGACTCGGCCTCGCCCTCGGCGCGGATGACGTTGGCCTGGCGCTCCTGCTCGGCGCGCTCGACGATGAAGCGCGCGCGCTCGGCGTCCTGCTGTGCAATCTGCTTCTGCTCGACGGCCTTTGTGAACTCGCGGCCAAAGGTCATGTGCGTGATGGAGACGTCCTCGAGGGCAATGTTGAACTCGGCGGCGCGGCGAGTCAGCTCGTCGCGGATACGCTCCGACACGGCCTCACGCTGGGTGATGAGCTCGGCGGCGTCAAATTGCGCGACAATGGCCTTGAGAACCTCGTTGCCGATGGAAGGGAGGACACGCTCGTCGTAGTCGGCACCGAGGTTCTGCAAGTCAGGTATTAGCATGAAGAAGAAAGAGGGGCAGCGCTTTTCCGGTTTGAACCATTTAATGAGGAAACGTACCTGGTAGATTTTGGGAAGCTGCTTCACCACAGGGCGGTGCAGGACACGCAGCGTCAAGCTGACCATCTGCAGATCCTTGGAACCAGTGGTAGTGGCAATGTTTCGGGGCTTGGTGCGCACGTCAAAGACGATGGCTCGCTGCAGCCAGGGAATCAGAAAATGCGTGCCCTCGTTGACGACCTCCTCCTTGACACCGGAAACTCTGTCGAAGATGACGGCGCGCGTGCCGCCCCTCACGTCAAATAGTGACTGCGAGGCAGCAAAGGCGACGGCGGACGCAGGCACCGCCAGCCTGTACATGGAGTTGAGGGCTCTCGCTGCCATTATGAATTGCGGGTCGCCGGGGCTGTTCTTTCGGCAAGTTCTCGTCTATAGAGAATAGTTTTGCTGATCCTCCGTCGCGGCGATGACAGGCGGGATGGAGATGTGAATTGAAGACGACGCCGGATGAGGTGGATGGAGAGCTTTCAATGGAGTGCCTGAGCAGTGAGGTTCATAACTCATTTTCCAATTGCTGCGTTGCTGGTTGCTGGCGCTAGTCCTGTTGTGGCACGGTGGAGTCCTCGCCCGGCTGCTCTGCGGGTGCAGACTTCGCCTTTCCGAAAGATTACCTTTACCCTCTCACCCATCGACCTGTAAATCGACGAGCACGCACTTCAATTTCGTCGCGAAAACGATACATTCAAGATGAGACCGACTCAGATGTTGCGGTCCGGCCCCAACTGGAGGGCTGGCAAGTAAGTGACATCCAATTGGCTACGGTCGTGGGAGAACAGCAAGCGCTTGCGGCTTTTCCGAGGCTATCGTATTGCTCCCGCGATCGATGATCGGCGGCAGAAATTGAAAGAGGCCGGTTCTAATTGAATTTTCACAGCTGGCTTGGCCACGACTTCGGTGCTTTCGGTACGTGAAACGATGTGGAACGATGCGTGGTGCGGGAAACGACGGGCACGCGGCACTACTCGAAGGACGACCTGGAACCAAGAGCGGTGCCAATGCCTCGAATCCTACCGCGACTGCGGGACGCAAGCATCAAAGAGACGGAGAACTCGGCGCATTGAATGCGTAACATGGTAGCATAGCCGCTAACCGGACACAGGTGGTGCTGGCAAGACCAAGGGTATCATCACCTTCGGCATCGCTGCCAATCGTCAGAACCTCTTTGCCGGCGCCGCCCACGACGCCATCTTCAACACCTTTCGCCGCACTAAGTCCCAGATCTTCTACTGGCTGCCTTCGCTGATGGCCGGCTACTACCTGATGCACTGGGCCACTGAGCGGTAAGCTTGCGCCTGTCTACTGCCACCGCGATGGCCAAAGACCTTCACGATCCATGGCAATGACGCTGACGGATGTATAGCAACGAGTACCTCAACTCCAAGGCCGGCCGCGCCGAGTTTGCCGATGTCGAGGAGTAAGAGATACGGGCATGGAACATACTATAAATGGGGGGCTGTATTTGTGTGCGCCTACGGGCGCGTTTGTACATCAGAAGACCGGGCAGAGTCGAGAATAGACGTGGTTACTGCCACTCCGTCGGAACGAATGTTTCGTCTCGTTTTAATTTGTCATGATAACCGTGCTGGGATATGTTGTCATAAAGCGATGTCGAAGTGCTGGAAGCCGAGGTGACAGACCAGCCCATCGCCACATCAATTGGATTCCATTCTATCATTGCGGCAAGCTCCTCTGGTACGCTTGCTTGGTATTTTTTTGAATCATTTCATCGAAAATTATTATTCTACATTGTGCCTTTGTAGTGTAACAGCGTGGTCATCCAGAATACACGCGACACTATTCGCCCAGCTATTCCAGATGGATCACGTGATACTTTCGGAAGCGGCAGTATGAGGCGCCGAAAATTTATGGCTGTCGAAAAAAGTTCTGGGGACTAGGCAAAAAAAATTTAGAGCGACGAGCCCGTGCCAACCTCGCTCAACGTTTGACTGCCCATTGATTTCCCAATTGAACAATTTTTTGGTCAATTATTGTTTGAGACGTATCTGATAGGCATTCTGTATTGATACTTTCACCCAATTTCAATATCTTGCATCAGACACGTCCTTGCTTTTTTAGCGAATTCGACTTCTTCAGTTTAATCCACCACTCACGAACGAAAAAAAAAAAGAAAATGGCCGCCGAACGCCCCGACAAGAAGGAAAAGAAGGAGAAGAAGGAGAAGCGCGCCAGCGAAGAGTCGGGCGTGAAAAAGGACAAAAAGGACAAAAAGGAAAAGAAGGACAAGAAGGACAAGCTCGCCGCCGCCGTCGAGGACAAGATTCAGCAGGACGCCGCCGCCAAGCCGTCCAAGAAGGAGAAGAAGAAGGCGGCTGTGGCTGCAGACGATAACTCGGACTCGGACATGGAGGACGGCGCCAAGGCTGCGGAGCTGCCTCTCGAGCGCACAGTGGTGCCGTTTGCCATTCCCGTCGCAGACGACAAGGGCATGAAGAAGGTCTACAAGACGATTCGCAAGTGTACGTTTCCCTGATCCCTCTTCCTTCCCCAGCTACCCTCCTCCTCTTTCGCCATTGCTTCTTTTGATTTGCTTTTCCCTTTGTACAGAATAAGAGATGCTGACCTTTGCACGCAGCCGCCAAGAACAACACCCTCAAGCGCGGCGTCAAGGAGGTCGTCAAGACGCTCCGCAAGTCCCCCATCGGCGGCCCCTCCAGCACCGCCTTTCCCGGCATCGTCGTCATCGCCGGTGACATCTCCCCCGCCGACGTCATCTCCCACATCCCCGTGCTCTGCGAGGACCACAACGTGCCCTTCATCTTTGTCACCTCACGCGCCGAACTCGGCGCCGCCGCCAAGACGAAGCGCCCAACGTCGGTCGTCATGATTATGGAGAAGCAAGACGGCAAGAAGAAGAAGAGCGGCAAAAAGGACGGCGAGGAGGAGGGAGCGGACGACGGCGAGGACTTTGGCGAGGCGTACGCGTCGCTGGCCAAGTACGTGCAAAAGGAGTACCAGAAGCAAAGTTTCTGGGCCAAGGGCGATTCTCAAGCGTAAGAGTTGACATCGTTTGGAGTGGAGGTGGCTTGGGGCAAAGCTTTGTCTGAGGAAAAAGAGGGATTGGATGTCTGACTTGGTTTGGATCAATTGGCTAGTTGCTGACTAGACACTGGCCAGATGGGCATGGCGGCGTTCACGGTGTATATTCCAAGTGTTTTATTGCATACAGTTAATGTTATGGATTGCTCATGCTGACAGATGCAAAGCCAGTGGCATTGTTCCTCTGCTTGTAAGCCGCCATCGATGATACAAAAAGTTTGTTAAAATCCTGGCAACGTGCCTCTGGAGCTAATCGATTCTTACAGTCATTAACGTGTGTGATTGATGTTCAATGGCATATGCACTGAAACGACACAAGATAATGCTTTTTTTTTTTGCCAATTACTATTGAACTACAGTTACAGCAAGGAAACAAATTCGTGATGAGGACATCGCCACGAACATGTCCTCTAAACATCCTGGCCAATGGAAGTAATAAGAGCTAGCGACTAGAATCCCCCGTCCTCCGCATTGCCTACGCAGATGCTGCTCGCGCTACCACGCTTAGTTGAAAGGGTTGGAACGCGTTCCCCACCAGGTGAGGACTAGGGACAGGCCGACCGTCTCGAAGAGCTTGGCGACGACGCTGGCACCGACGGTGTCGAGGGGACGCTTCTCAGTGAAGACCTGAGCGAGGAACTGCAGAGCGTTGTTAGCGGTCACAAATCGACGACGCGTATGTGAGGTTTGAGAGTCAAAAGCCCTCTTTGCAGGTAAAAAAAAGACTTACACCGGGAGCAGCAGTGGCAGCAAAGATGAGACCGCCGAGGTAAGCGGCGCCCTTGTAGGAGAGCGTGCCGGTGGCGTTGATGAGAGCGGCGACACCGTAGGACTGAAGACCGGCACCGACAAACGAGGTGCCCCAGGCGGCGGCGGCACCGGCGGCCTCCTTGGACTTGATGAACTCCTCCTTGGTGTTGGCCGACTTGGCGCGCTGGTAGGTCTGGCCAAAGAGAGGCGAGAGAATGGCGAGCTCAATGCCGTGGTTGAAAGCAAGGCCAAGGGCAATAGCCGAGGGCTTGACGGAGGGAAGGTCTGGCGGGAGAAGGAATTGTTAGCAGTCAATCCTTAATTAAAAATTCCCCTTGTTTTTCTCCTCGATAAAAAAATCCAATTGAAATTTGGTGGATTAGGCTGCTTGCGCGGTTTTCATGAGCCAGTCTGGCGGCAGCAGAGAGCTGATGAGGGCTGTTGCGGAAGCGGGGACGAGTTGCGCCAAACAAGCTTCATAATGACGTTTGCGCCACAGCAGCAACGGCGTTGCGCGCAAAAGCTGAGCTCTTTTGCATTCACGGCGGTGAGTTTTCTAGGCTCAAAAGACAAAGACTTACACTGCAGAGACATGATGATTGAGAAATTAGAGGATGGTGTGGTGGTAGTTTGTGATTGTTTGAAAGGTGTGGTCAAGATGGAAAAGTGGTGTGAAGGGAAGAAGAGAAGGGCAAGTGAGGAACGAGGAAAGGGACAGGCCAAGATTTATTTGGCCAGCATGTTCCCCATCACGTCCGCGAGCCCAAAACAGCTCACTGGTTCAACTCAATTTAGCTCCAAAAGGGAGAGAGGGAGCTTTCCCAAGCCGCAGCAAGCTTCGAGCAAGCCAAGTAGCCGGTACCTTTGGAGCGCCTCTGTAAGCTGGGTTGCGCCCCCGATCGCGATCGTTGAGAATGCGCGGGGGCCCACTCTACCAGCTTTCGCCAACAGGCTAATTCTGGTGCCAACTGCTTGTTAACGTTTTGCTGCCCATGCCCGCTGGGCCACTGCGGGCGGGGTGAAAAGCGCAAGGACCTTGGTTCTAGACCTTGTACTGGGTACTTGCGACAGTTTTTTCCCGTGCTAGATGTTGTCATACTGGCGCAATGCAACCACAAAGCACAATATGCGAATTGACAGACTTTTGAAGCATGCCATCTATGCAGAAATGAAAATGCATATACTCACGAGGTCTTCTTTCTTTTTTTGTCCTTTGAATCTTTCTGTCTTTCTTTCTGCTCTTCGTCAACGATTATTACAGCTGGCCAGCGTCTGCCATCGCTGCCATCATCGTCGCTTGCATGCCCACAGTCGCTAGGGTGATGATGTCACCACTCCCTTGCCCCCGAAATTTGCGCCACACCCAACTCTTTGCGCCCACTGCGCCCTACTAGCTTGTCATGGCAGCAAAATTACTGCAACTCTGAACCCGACAATTGCCGCTCACACAAGAAAAAGGACGCGGTATTATTCATGCAAATCCCACCCTGGTTGAAATATTGCTGCCAAGCTTGATACTCCATGCTCCTCTCCGCTCTTTGACCGCCACAAGTGGCTGACGCGGTCCTTGTTCCCTGTTTTCGAAATGTGGCTCAGCGGTATCCTCCGACCAGATGGGAGGCTGAGCGTTCAGGTTTATGCAATAATTTTCTTCACAAGGGATCTCGTAATTGTAATTCTCAGGGGTCAGATCAGGGTCTTCAGGCGCAGCATGTGAATGTGCCACTACAGGAAGCGAGGGACGCATAATGACGGCATACGCCGTCTCAGACCCCTACTGCTTTGGCATCAAAACCCATTAGCCACAAGTTACACGGTCATGGTTCAAACCCACCACATGTCACTATTCCCATCGAACAATCCTTCCACAAGTACATGTTTGTTCACACGTGGTCAATATGGCTTCTGCGGCAAGAAGACTGTCAAGCACCGTCACATTTAGTTCGAACCCAGATTGTGCAAAAGACGCATGCCAGACCGCACGCCATGAATTTGCCCTTCTACGGCCAGACCACCTTACCGAAGCTAGCAATGACCCAGCAGAAACGAAGAAAAGAAGACTCGTCAACCTCTCGATCCTTCACAACTCCCTACTTTCGAAACAACCAAGCATCAACTTGCAAATGTAATGGAAATGCACACGACAAAGCAAGCCGGCGACGAAGAGGAGCAGCAAACGGATTTCGCAAGTTTATATAAACAAGGTACCAACTTCTCTTGCATGTGGCTGGCACAAAAAGAAAAACGCCATGGCTCCATGTATACAAAGTCCCGTCGAGCCGTAGAAAAAGAACACCACTTCCCGAAAAAGCAAATAGCATCGACACAACATGTAGAAGCTGGCTGACAATGGTTGAGCACATCAGCATGCGCCACAAGCTCCCAATATACAGTGCTTCCGATGACAGTTGGTAGGTCATGCAGGCTGCTAGCCCATCGACTGGCTGTCTTCGCCTCCGCGGAGGGCCAACAGCGCACGCACATCGTGTACATATTGCAGTCCCTCAAGCATCGGTACCAGATGCATCAAATCGTTATCTGTAGGATCATTGATCCAGCCTTGGATCGGAATGGCATTGTCTGATTTGTTAGCACATGGTAGTCAGGGAGTGGCGCGGACAGGTGCGCTTACCCTCGTGAAACAGATAGCTCAGCGGACTATTATCCAGAATCATGACCTTGCTCAGGTCAGGCTCTACCGAGCTCAGGTCCTTAATGTATGCCCCCTGTCGATATGTGCAGTGTTGCCGGTAGTAGCGTGCAGAGAAGAACTTGCGTTCCGACTCGAGCCAGTCAATCACCGGATCCGCGTACTCTTGCACCGACGCCGTAAACACGACCAGGTTGTACCACTTGCACACCCGCCGCAGAAACTCGTCGCAGTACGGTCGCTTGTTGACCCAGTAGAGGATCGGGTGTTGCGCCATACCCGCGTTGCCGCCGGCCCCCAGGCCCAGAGAGGCCGTGTTAAGGCGTACCTCAACCATGTGGCCGCTGTTCAAACGCCCACCCTTGGACATGCTGTGAATCAGCGTCTCGTCCAGGTCCAGGATCAGCGTCTTCTGCTGCTTGCGCGAGGGCTCAAAATTGATGTAGGACGGTTGTCGGCGGGGGATCAGCGGTCGAGGCGGCGCGGGTGCTTTAGGGTACTTAGTCAGGGCGGCGTGGGGGGAGGTGGGAGACTTGAGATGGGCGGACAGCTCCTGGCCGTACTCGCTGGGCTTGGTGCGCGGTGCTGCAGACTGCGTCTTACGGTGCTGCTTGCGTTGGCGAGTGGCGTCGTCATTGTTGAGCTTGATTCGTATCGACCGTCGCGACGGTTCGCCTTCTTCCGAGGATTGGAGCGACTTGGACCGGTTGTGGCGGCCACCGATGGACGGGGTTTGGGAGTGGTCGGAATCGGATTCGGAGGACATAGAAGACGAGGTGCCTGGGCGGACATTGGCGGGCGGTGCCAGCCTTTTGTTGTTGCCGGAAGAAGTCGTCTGTGAGTCAGGCGAGTCGCCATCGCTGTGGGGGTGGCTGCTGTCGTAGGCCTCTTTCCGCCTCGAGTTGGGATACACTCCAAATAGCTTCTTAAGCTGCGACATAGGAGCAAACACATCATCTTCGTTGAAGAAACAGGCAATCAGATAGACGCCAGGAGAAGCGAGCGTAGAAAGGAGCCAACGAATAGAGTTGATGACGCTCGACATCATGCGCCGGGGCAGCCACTGCCCACGGGAAGTGTCCCATGCTTCTGGCGATTCCTTGCTTTCCGACAAGAGCGGACTTTGCTCCGATGGAATCGACTTTTCGTCGTTGGATCCCTCCACAGCATCAGGAAAGGGCTCCGTGTCCTTGCCCTCGGGGCGATGGCCTTCCTGAGCGTCGTGGAGCTTCTCATCGATGCCGGGAAGTTCGAGACCCATGGAGGTGAGACTGTTGGATCGAGTCGGTGCGGCGCTGGATGCCGGCGACACGCGCGAGGTGATGATGTTGAGCGAGTTCATGGTGGCTTAGTCGCGAGCAGACCAGCCATGGGCCGACGGAGCGGAGGACAAAATGTACAGGTTGTGGCCGAGCGTGGCGCGCGAGAGGGCGATTATGCTTTCTTTTCTTCTAGATGCCTTGTAAGATGGGCCGCGATGTTACGAGCCGCACCGGATGGACAGGCGATGGGATTGGAGGCGAGTTGGCGTGTCGCGGAGGCGCGAATGCCTCTGGACCGGGTTGTGCCGACGACGCCTGGAGATGTTTTCCTGCCGTCCTGTGGTCGCGCAGCCGAGTCAATTCAACGAGTCGGGGGGTTAGGAAGGGAGTGAGCAGGGGCTTTGGCGAAGTTGGAGATGGGTGTGCATGCGTAACGAACAGAAAGTATTGGCCGGGATGCCGAGACTCAGAGAACGGAGGTGAGGCGAGGGGACTGGACTCGGTGTGGTGGTTGAGGTTTTGAGGGGGACCTGTCAGCGTTGAGAATGTCAGGGCGTTGTCGAGCCGGGGCGTCCTGGTGCTGTTGGAACTCGGATGGGGGGGGCTGACGCTTGGCTTGATTGGGGCAGGTGTCGCTGGAGCTGCGGGTTTTAGTGGCTTTCAGTGGCTTTCCGCAAAGATTCAGCAGCATCATTTGAGGTTTCAGCGGCTTAGAGCGGCTTCAGGGGACAATCTCGCGGCCTGGGGTGAGGTTATAGGGGCTTTTGAGGACCTCTAGGGGTTCTTTCAGAGCATCAGCTCGCTCCAGGCAGTTCCCGTTGGTGTTGATTAAGCGGATTTACCGCTGTCGTCACTGTTTCCGCACCGCCAAAAACTCCGTTGGGCGCCGGAGTTGGGTGAGCCCCGCCAATGATAGGTACCTACCTAGACTTCAACCACTGGCTTGGGTTCAACACCACATTGGCGTTGCTACACAACGGCGACGGCAACGACAATGGCCTGTTTCTTTTGTCACTTTGAATTTCGGTCTACAAGGCATGCATCGGAACCATCAAGTTTCACTTTGCTAGCGTGTAGCGTGCAATAGTGCGCAAAGGCTGCTCGACAGGTATCTACGGAAGCAGCAGGGCTGCATTATATCAATAATCAACTCCTCGCTACTTATAAGCTTGCTTTTACTGCTTTGTCCTACTTTTCGAGGTTTTATTAATTACTATCTATCCAGTCATTGAGAGACTTTGATATCTTCACTGTTGGACTCTTGACCCCCCTCTGACATGTTTACACACTGCTGCATCCGACACCACAACACAGTGCTGCACGGATGGATGCGAACTCCGAAGGGAGATAACCAAACACGCAAACCAATGAACCTCGCTATGTTATCAAGACTCATATGTACTTGTATTAAATCTTACCAACACGGGGAGCGCACACGAAGCAGCTTGAACCGCTAACTAGTGGGGCCATCTTGGACGGCTAGGCGGCAGCTCAGCCGCCCTACACTTTTTCAGCCAAAAAACCATCGCGCCAGGATGCTGCCTTTTTGCTACTCAGCAACTTTCAATTTGTAGGTTCGGATCCTCTTCTATTCTCACAGACATCATATACTAACCCCACTGGAATAAGGTCTTGCTGACAGTGTCAAGCTGCCATGAGCTCCCAGAAATATGCCTTCCTCCCCATGGACGACGGCGAAGTTGGTCCGCAAAAAGTAACAAAGGAAAAGAAGCATCGCAGCCACCGCAGAGACCGCGACCACGATCGGCACAGAGATCGCGACGACAAATCTTCCAAGTCCTCCAAAAGTCGCTATCGCAGCCGCTCCACATCTCCCCGTCATTCTCACAACGGCCGATCCAAGTCTTACCGCAATCGCGACGCCAATGAGACGTTCGACGACCGGTGGGCCGACGAGGCGCCTCCCTCCGATGACCCCGACCAAGGCGAGCCAGAGCCCGAGTTCGAGCAGTCAGCCAGCAAGCGGGTTAAGCTAGACCACCCAGGACCTGCAGATGAGGACCTCTCCGACGGCGCGAAAGAAGAGCGCGAGCGTCAGCGTGACCAAGAAGATCGCGAAGCTTTTTCAAAGCGTCTTAAAGAAAAGGATGACTCCCGCTCGAAAAAGGGATATCGTGATGGCGAGGCTACAGCACGGAGACGCCTCGGTGACGACGCTACCGCGCGAGACGCTGCTCTCCCCGATCTGCGAGAACGATCGCGACAGGAATACCTTAAGAAGCGAGAGACGGAACGCCTAGCATTGCTGCGCAAACAAGTATCTGAAGAAACAGCCGAGCTTCAAAGCGGCATTCGACTTTCAGACAGGGAACGGGCCGATTTCGCAAAGAACAGAGAAATCTTACGGTTGGCCGAAGAGCGCCTCAGAATCGACGACCATCGCGATGGATATGTCATGCCAGAAGACTACCTAACAGAGAAAGGCAAAATGGACAGGAAGAAAAAGGAGGCAGCCCTATACAAACGATACGTGGAAAAGGACGAGTTTGGTCAGGAAAAGTTCGTCACTGAACACGACGAATGGGAACGCGAGCAAACTCTCAAGGCCAAGGCACAGATTTCCCGGCCGGAACTCGAAAACACAGAATACAACTATGTCATGGACGACAGTCAGTACATCAAATGGAGTTTGGACTCGCGCATGCCCAGCGAGCGAAACAACATGACGGCTGAGCAGCGCTTCATGGAGCAGCAGCTCGACGCCGCAGAGAAAAAAGCCCTGACGATTGAGGAAACGCGAAAGAGCCTGCCCATTTACCAGTACCGCGACGAATTCATAGCTGCACTTGAGCAGTACCAAGTTCTCGTCATTGTCGGTGAAACGGGCAGCGGTAAAACAACACAGCTGCCCCAATATCTCCACGAAGCCGGCTATACTAAGGATGGCCTCAAGGTTGGCTGCACGCAACCTCGCCGAGTCGCAGCCATGAGTGTGGCTACTCGTGTCGCTGAAGAAGTCGGCGTCAAGGTTGGCAACGAAGTTGGATACTCGGTCCGTTTCGAGGACTGCACCAGCGATAAGACCATGCTTAAATACATGACTGATGGTATGCTGCTGCGAGAATTCATGACGGAACCCGACTTGGCAGGGTATTCCGCCCTCATGATTGACGAAGCGCACGAGCGTACCGTTCATACCGATATTCTTCTGGCCTTGCTCAAAGATCTCTCCCGCGAGCGTAAGGACCTGAAGCTACTCATTTCGTCGGCCACCATGAATGCGGAAAAGTTTGCATCATACTTTGACGACTGTCCGATTTTCAATATTCCTGGTCGTCGATATCCCGTCGATATATACTACACCCCCGCTCCCGAGGCGAACTACCTCGCGGCGGCCATTACTACAGTCTTTCAAATTCACACTACCCAAGACAAGGGCGATATCCTCATCTTTCTGACTGGCCAGGACGAAATCGAAGCGGCGGAGCAGGAAATCGCAGAAACGGCTAAGAAGCTTGGGAGCCGCGTCAAGGAGCTCGTAATATGTCCCATCTACGCCAACCTGCCCTCAGAGCTGCAGACCAAAATCTTCGAACCTACCCCTGCGGGCGCGCGCAAGGTTGTCCTCGCGACCAACATTGCCGAGACCAGTCTGACTATCGATGGCATCGTCTACGTGATTGACCCCGGCTACGTCAAGGAGAATATTTACAATCCCGCCACGGGCATGTCTAACCTCATCGTGGTGCCGTGCTCGCGCGCCTCGGCCAACCAGCGCAGCGGTCGTGCCGGACGTGTCGGCCCTGGCAAGTGTTTCCGGCTTTACACCAAATTTGCCTACATGAACGAGATGGACGAGTCGACGACGCCCGAGATTCAGCGCACCAATCTCAACAGTGTGGTGCTACAGCTCAAGTCGCTCGGCATCAACGAGCTACTAGACTTTGAATTTATGGATCCGCCGCCTACCGAGGCACTCATTGGCGCGCTCAATCAACTCTTTGCGCTGCAGGGGCTCAATCACAAAGGCGAGCTGACCAAACTGGGCCGGCAAATGGCCGAGTTTCCGACGGACCCCATGCTGGCCAAGGCCGTCATCGCGGCCGACAAGGAGGGCTGCGTCGAGGAGGTGCTCTCCATCGTCTCCATGCTCGGCGAGGCGTCGGCGCTCTTCTTCCGCCCCAAGGACAAGAAGATCCACGCCGACAGCGCGCGCAACCGCTTTACGGTCAAGGACGGCGGCGACCACATCACCCTCCTCAACGTCTGGAACCAGTGGGTCGACAGCGACTATTCGCCCATCTGGTCCAAGGAGAACTTCCTGCAGCAGCGCTCACTGACGCGCGCCCGCGACGTCCGCGACCAGCTGGCCAAGCTATGCGAGCGCGTCGAAGTTGCCCCGTCGACGTGCGGCGCCAATAACCTGCGCCCCATCAAGCGCGCCATCACCGCGGGCTTCTTCCCCAACGCCGCGCGGCTGCAGCGCAGCGGCGACAGCTACCGCACCCTCAAGAGCAACGCGACCGTTTGGGTGCACCCGAGCAGCGTGCTCATGGCCGTCGACCCCCCCGAGAAGATGGTTGTGTACTTTGAGCTCGTCCAGACGACAAAGGAGTACATGCGCAGCGTGATGCCCATCGAGGCCAAGTGGCTGGCGGAGCTCGCGCCGCATTTTCACAAAAAAAAGGATATCGACGAGCTGGAAGAAAAGAAGATGCCAAAGAAGAGATAGACCGTTTGTCAGCAATATACCCATTTCATGTTTTTGACAGAAGCCCACCATCATTGACGCCGCCACACGCTCAGCCGTGTCTCTACGCATGGCCACGCATGGCCACCAAACCCCGCCTCTGTAACAGCCTGAATCCTGCTTTTAAGCGTCTCGATTCTCCTGAAGAATGCAATGAGTAATTCCACTTTATTCCATTATTATACGTCGAGCTTTTTCAGTTCTATTAGCGCACATCTTTGATTCCGCTCCAAGACCTGGCGACACCCACATCGGCTTGACTTGTTGCTTTGCTTTTTACCAGTACTGCTGAGCAGGCGGATCCTACTATGTGGCTGCAGTCCCTACTTTCCTTTTTTCCACTGCATTCTGCACGCGGGGTGGGTGAGCTTTCCAAGACGGAAAAGTATGACAAGATAGCGAAATTGTTTGTTGCAGAGTACACAAAGAAGGACGACGGCGCTATTCAAGGCTTTGACTCGCAATGTCAGGAAGGAGTGCGAAGATTTACTGAACAAGGAGAAGATCAAGGGAGTGGTGACTTGCAGGTGCAAAAATCCAAAATCACTCCAGGAGAAAATGAATGATGAAGATGAGAGAGACAAGTTCATCGAGTTTCTTGATCTCACTAAAGGCCCTGCCCAAGCAGAGGACAAGCTTGTGCGCAGACTTTACGAGCATGCCGACATGAGCGATCTCGCGGGCATATGCATCGGAGTATTTCTACCCGGCGATATATACAAAGTTGCAGAAATACTCCGTCGAGCGTCTACGGTGGTGCACAACTTCGGCACAGTTCGGCATCTTTCGCGAATCCCTACCATCGAGCGAAACGAAAGCATCGAGAGGCATGGCAACGGGCCATGGCTCCAAAACCTTGGCTACACCGAAGATACCTGGCAGCACTACGGGTACAAGTCATGGCAGATGGTCGTCCAGTGGCAAAAGCCAGGCTGAAGCCTCGAGGCAGCCGCCATGTCGAATTTTTTCTCTCCATTCAGAGTCCATATTCAGCTCGGAACAGTAACGACCCAAGCTTGGGCCGAGGTGCAACACAACATCATTTACAAATGCCCTTCCGAGCTGCAAGTGACGGAAAATATGAAACGAATAATCGATGCGACCAATGGCACGTCAATCACAGCCGACATCTTACTCGTGGAACTGGATCACATCCACAAACAGGCCGAGTACGAAGTCAACAAAGATTTCTTGAGCCGGTTATGGAAGGGCTGTCAATTTGGAAATGAAAGAGTCATAGAAGATATCCATTCAGCCAAGATCAAGTTGGGTGTCAAAGATAAGGATGGAAATACGGCTCTTCACTTTGCCTGCATTGGAGGCAACCCTGAAATAGTGACGAATCTACTTGACGTTCTCGACGAAGATGACGCCCATGTTCAAAATGCAGTTGGCCAGACAGCGCTTCATCTGGCCTGCAGCGAGGGCAACGTCAAGATAGCAGAGAAGCTACTTGCTCGTGGAAGCAGAACCAATTACAGCCTTCAGAATAAACATTGGAGAAACAGCCCTTCATATGGCCTGCAAGCAGGGCAACTTGGATATAGTTGAGCGTTTACTTGCTCTCATGGACCCAAATGCCGCCAATCTTCAGAATAAGTCTGGACAGACGCCGCTCCGGCTCGCTGTCATGGCCGGCAGCGCTGAAATAGTGGCAGCACTTTTAGGCCGTCTTGACATTGACGACGTACGCTCCCTAGACAAACGTGGGGACACAATACTTCATTTGGCTTATATAATGAATCACGACGAAGTGGTGAGGGAGCTGATTCCTCGTTTTGGCCGAGACCATCTCAAGATTAAAGGAGCAAAAGGCCTGACAGCTTTTCGGGAGGCTTGCCAGTTAGGCAGTAACAGAGCAGTCAGGAAATTCTCTGGATGGGTTGATGACGACGACTTGGTTGCTCTCAACAGTTCGAGGCAAGCAGCCCTTCATGTCGCGGCCAAGTTGAATCTCGTCAGCGTGGTCGAAGATTTTCTCCTCAAAGCTCGTGCCTGTGTGGACGCTCAAGATCAGGATGATAACACGGCACTTCACTATGCGTGTGAACAGGGAAATGCCTACATCGTAAAGGCACTTCTCGATGTCAAGGCACAGATTGATCTTACAAATGTTTCGGGGCAGACGCCGTGTGATGCGGCCGAGAGGCACCAGCATTTTGATATAGCGAGGCAGCTCCAGGGTGAGCTGCGACGGCGCCATCGGCAGCGATCGTCTGGTCAGAAGGGAATTGCGTGACTCTAGCGGGAAGCTGATGTAAATATATCTTGTTTGAACCTTTGATCTTTGGCGTTGATCGACTTCGTATGTAGAGTACGAGGAGGCTATCGAGCAAGAGTATTGCGGTAAATCCGGTCAGTACTCATCACAGGAGACCTATAATAGAATAAAATGGGGGAATAAATACTCATGATTAATTAATTATGCATCAATCTGATTATGTCAAAAGCAAAGACATTCCCCGTGCAAGCTTCGACCCAGACTGCAAGACGCACTGCGGGAGATGAGATGCGCCCCTAATAAGCAAGGACGCGACAAAGACAGGCAAGAACAGGTTCAAATCGAGAATGTAGGAAAGAGGAGGGGCGAAAAGAAAGAATTACTACTCCGCAACACGTCAGATTGCCACCTTCGTCACTCAATGGATACTATCAGCAGTACAAGGCTGATACAGACATTGTAGCACAATGGCTGGAACTAACTGCCAAAGAACACGGATATCAGGGCTTCAGCTCGCTATCGGCCTCGAATCCTGCGGCAACAGCAGGCAGACGTAAAGGGAAGGCTCGAAAACAAACCAAAGCGACTACGTCCGAGCAGGCCTCATCCAGCGCAGCGACGCCGGGCACGGGATCCAAAACCACCCACATCATCAAGACCAGAGACTTTGAGCACATGGCCACCCACATTGCGGGCTGCAGCGGCATTAGCATCCCTCGCTACTTTGCCAGAGCTCTTGATCGCGTCATTTCCGTGCGCAAGGCCTTTTCCGCGCGTCTCGCGTCGAGTGGTGTGCAAATGAATGCCCAGTCGAACAAGAGTCACTCATTCTTCGTCGAGGTGCTGGAAAAGGTCAGAGAGGTGCTTCAGCCTCTACTGGCTACTGTGCAGGTCAACAGTGTGTCTGTCGCGGCGGAAATGGCGACTCCAGAAGAGACTAGCGAGCAGCCTGGTGAGCTTCTCAACAACCTGTTTGAAGTTCTCGAGGTGTACCAGACCTCGAGCCAGTTTGAGAACCAGCCGGATGCCGTGCCGCCCCCACCGCCAGCACAGACTGCCTACGTCGCCGAGCAGGGCACGTCAGCCGTGGACCTCATATTTGCCATTACCGCGCTGCTGGGTGACTATTCGCATCTCAGAGCCGAGATCATGGAGCTGTGGACCAACGAAGACGTAGGAATGCTGGACCTAGCGTCCGTGTCCGTGGCGACCAACACGGCCTTTGAGCTGGCGCGGAGCATGGAAGAGGACCTGGAGTCGCTGTTCAAAGAGGTCGGGGGCACGCACGCGTTTGTGATTGTCTACTTTAGATCCCTATGCAAGGCGTCGGGGCTCGACCCCTTGGCCAAGGAGCAGCCCGGTGACCCGTACAACCTGGCAGCCTACGATGTTGGTGATCACTGCTTCATCAACACGCTCACCCTTGTTTCCAGCTTCACCGCCACCGCGGTGCCCAGCAGCGCAGCCTTTCAAGACTATAACGGCAAGTTTGGCTGGTACGATGAGGACCTGGGATGCGACGGGGTGGGCAACCGACAAAGGTGGACGCAGGACCTGACGGCCGTGCTGGAGCTCATGCCCGACCTAAGCTTCCTCGTCTCAAAGATCAATTGTCTGTCGGTCGTGGATGAAATCACGCGCGGGATGGCCTACCAGATACAGAAGCGCTGCAAGACAACACCCCTCTGGCTCGCCTTTGCCGTCCAGGTCTACCTCGACATCCTACAGACTAATAGGCAAGACGGTGATGCGCTGGAAACAATGCAAGAGGAGAGTCTCAGAATCAAGCGCTCGCTGCTTGACGTCCCAGAGGCCGATCGTCGCGCGGTGCTCCGCGCCGCAGGCCTTTGGGACGAGGACCCGATTTGGGCTGCGCGCAAGCTCGCCGTCGTTGGGGGATCACTCCCGAAGGTGCGGTCACCGCCATTCAGGTTTCTCCGCCGAAACCCCATGTACTGCGGGCTGCTGGTTCATCACATGCGCACTACGCTGCACATGGAGGGCCTGCGTTACGCGGCGGCGCTCGGCGCTCTCGTCGGCGTGGTGCAGCTGTACCACGCGCTGCGCCGCGAGGACCTGGTGCCCGAGGACTGCGTGTGGGAGGACCTGAAGACACTGTGGAAGCTGCAAGGGGATGCATCCTTCTTCGTCGGCGACCTTCCCACAACCAAGGAGGCCTACTTCACCAACTACTGCCTGAGCATCGGCACGTCCGTCACCCATTGGGCGGCTGCACAGAGCCGCCGCAAGACAAAGGACAAGGTCAAGGTGTACAGCGCCAACCGGCGCAACCTGAAGCCATTGGCTTACTTCTCGCTGGCCGTCAGCCACCGCCTCGAACGTCCCGGGCCGCGGGTCCCATGGTCGGCCGCGGCCGTCCAGGAGGAGCTCGGCCTAGGCGATGCCCACCGCTTCACAGACAGCCGGTCGCACATCAAGCCCGAAGCCAAGGCCATGGTCGAGGAGGCCAAGCTGCGCTACGCGGCGCTCCCGCCAGCCGGCCTGGTCCACGAAGTGGCCGAGATTGTCGAGGATGAAGGGTTCTCCCTCACCTTTTTCAACTTCTTCACCATGCATCACGAGGCTTGGCTCTTCCTAGAGCGGCTGCAGGCAGGCCTGGTCGCAGGTCCCGGCCCCGGCCCCGCGCCGCCACCGCGCGGGTACAGCAACGCGCAGATGCTGCCTTTTGTGTCGGGCGTGTGCTTTGCCGCCGCCGCGGGCCAGTCGCTTGACCGCGCCCAGACGGTGCCGACGAGTGACGCGCCGCTACGTACCGCCGCCGCGGTGCTGCAAAAGTTTGTAGGCGAGGGCCACGGCCGGCGCATGGACAACGACAGCGACAGAGAGGTTGAGCCGGACGAGGTCCAGGCGCTGCGTCAGGGGCTCGGCCTATGGCATTTGGATGACAAGGGCCGCGTGGGCGACGAGAGATTCGACGCGAGGGGATCGGCGGGAGGGAATGAGGATATCGAGATGTTAATGTCGATGCTCAAGGCAAACACGGACAAGAACGGTGGCGGTGAGGGTGGCGGGGATCTGGTAAGACTGCTGCAGATGCTCTCGAGCATGTACATAGCCCTTTATAGTTGAAAATACTGCGTAAAACGCGTGAAGTCAATATACCAGCAAGATAGATGGTTGTTGACAATTTATTTTGGCGAAATAATATTAATTGATGTAACGGGCAGGGCCGTGTTGGAGTAGCGTGCCATTGAGCTGGACGATTAGTTTGGTTTTCGCAAGTGCATAAATTTTAAATGCCTAAATTTGCATAGCGTTGCGCCATGTTCCTGTATTGGCTGGTCATACCATGACGGATGTGGCGGTATCGTATCTAGATGCGCGTCGCACATGCATCTCTGTAACCGGTCAGTAATGATATTAGGGCCGTAAAAAGGATTATTACATATCCATTTTGAGAGCTAATGATACCTGTTCTTATATAGTTATATTTGCTCTCCTCTTATTGACCTTTTCTATAACTTGATTGTCCTTATCTCTCTGCAAATTATACAAGACCCTTTTTTTTTTTCAATAACCCGATCACACGAGCCGCCTTTATCAATCCCGACGGAAGCAGCCACCTCCCGGCAAAACGTCCATCTCTCTCAATGAAATCCTGCGCAATTTCCAGCCAGTGGGCCGGCCCACGTCCCATGACAGCACAACCCACCATCAGTCTCACCATTCCGAAGCTTGGCTGGGTCCTCGCCCGATAAAAAATAAAAGGGCCTGGTTTGCAAGGTTTGCGCGGCATTATATGGCTCCATGAGCAACACGACCCAGAAGTTTGCAAAAGGGATGCAACAACGGTGAGGAATGAAACCCCCCAGACTCTGGGGTACAGGTCGCAACCGAACTTTGAACGGACCATTCTGGGTGTGGGGGGGTCCCGATAACACGGCAAACTTTGTTGAGCGAAAGTGCAGAAACATGCTGTCTGCCTGTTGGTGCAGCCTCCCGAGGAGATGCACTAAAGCCGGAGCAATAGCCGGGCTTTTGGACTTTGACGTCTGAACAGCGCGCGGTGCGATTGGGCAGTCAACTCATCAAGTGGCGGCGGTACGGCGGCGGCGGCCGCGCGCTCACCTCGGAAAGCCATGCCATGAGAAAAACGCCACAAGGGGCGGAACAAAAGAAGTCACCAGCGGAAACTAACCATGTATTTACGCTGTTTCAATTGCCCATGCCGTATGCCGAGCCTTTCTAGCGCAACTTCTGGCAAGCCACTAAACCAACCCAGGGAATTAAAGCATGGCGGTGGCTTGCTTGTCCTTCGATGGTGGGTTCTAGCCGCCTTCCATGATTCGTTGGCTGCGACCCCAATTGTCCACTTTCGACTTTGACGGTCCTGACTCTTGTCAATTTTCTTAGTTACTCCTCCCAGCCTTTTTCCTTTCATGCGCTGCCAAGACCCAACAGGGTACATGGAGGTTTTTGTCGAGAGCAGATGGGGGGAGAAATCTCTTCAAACATCCCAGGCCTTAACATAGCCTCCCCCAGAGATCTTTTCGCGTCTTTAGCCAATAGAACCTAACTGATACGAACCCCAGAGGTCCCCTTGAGGTCTTGGCCCGCCGCGTCTGGGGTCGTCGAAAGCGGTTTTGTAACTCGTCACTGCTCTTTTCAAGTTTTCCTCCCCATTCTGTGCGTGGTGGCTTATCGTTCCTCAATTTGCTTGCACACCACCCCTTGGCAGAAGCCGCTTTTTGGCTGCTTCTTGGCCAGAATCGGCTGCCCTCGGACTGAGCGAGTGACGACGAACCCCTTCAACCACAAAAGCTATTACCCACCAACCGGCTTTTGCTGGAGCCTTTTCCACACCTTGATAAGGTCCCTGCTGCCATCGCACTCCCCCTTCCAATCTTGCACAGCTTGCTTTTTTCTCCTTGTCCCTCCCATTGCATGTGTCTTGTCGGTGCTTCACTTGTTCAAAACATCACTGTGACACCATGACCAACAACCAAGACATAATCGAGCGGCCTGCCGACATTCATACCAGCGGCGCCAACCCCACCAACTTGACCTCTGACTCGGAAAAGATTCGGGAAAAGACGAGCTTCGAAGACGATGCCTCCAAGACGTCCAAGCCCCAGGAGGGTGTCGTAGGCGATGCGCCAGGCGGCGACGACAACCTCTTTGGCGGCGGCAAAACCTACCGCACATTGGGCCTGTGGGACACCATGCTTGTCCTCGCCACGAATCAGGTCGGCCTTGGCATCCTCACGCTCCCCGCCATTCTCAAGACGTTGGGTCTCGTTCCCGGCCTCATTGCCATTGTCGGGCTAGGCGTCGTGTCCTGGTACACTGCCTACGAGCTGCTGCAGTTCTACCGCGCGCACCCCCAGGTCGTCAACATGGTTGACATGGCGCGCATTGTCGGCGGCCGACCTCTCGAGCTCATCTTCGGTGTCGGTCTGTTGTTCAAGGTCATGATGACGTGCGGCTCCGCCACCGTCACACTCTCCATTGCCTTCAACACGCTGTCCAATCACTCGACGTGCACTGTCGCTTTTGCCGCCGTTGGTGCCGTGTGCTGCTGGGTCCTGTGCCTGCCACGCACATTCAAATTTGTCGCCCAGGCTGGCTTGCCGTGCACGGTAAGCATCATCGTGGCCGTATTCATTGTCATCATCAGCCTTGGCGTGGCGGGTCACCCACGGGGTGAGGTGCATGGTTTCGCCAAGGAAGTCGTCATTATCGGAAACCCCAGCTTCCGCGAGGGCGTCAGCGCATGCCTCAAGGTGTGCTATGCGTATGCTGGTAATGTTGGTTTCGTCTCGTACATGGCCGAGATGAAGAACCCTTCCCGCGACTTTCCCAAGGCCCTCACTATCCTGCAGGTCTTTTCCGTGCTTCTGTACATCCTCACTGCGGTGACCATCTATGCTCTTTCTGGGCAGGCTGTGCGTTCGCCCGCGCTCGGCTCAGCGCCCGACATTCCCGCCAAGGTGGCCTATGCCATTGCGCTGCCTGCCATCTTGTCAACGGGTATGGTTTTTGGCCACACTGCCATCAAGTACATCTACGTGGTTGCCTTGCGGGCCACCAAGACGACGCACCGCGCCACGGAAAATTCGGTGCGCTCCTGGGGTCTCTGGGTTGGAAGCGCCACCATATTTTGGGTTCTTGCCTTCATCCTAGCCAGTGCCATTCCCATCTTTGACTCGATTCTGTCCATTTCGTCGGCGACGTTTGTGGCCTGGTTCACGTTTGGCGTCAGTGGTGTGTTTTGGTACCATCGTAACTGGCAGGAGAAGTTTGCCCGCAAGAATATTCCCCTGGCCATTGTCAACGCTCTCCTTATTATCCAGGCGCTGTTCATGAATGGTGTCGGCATGTGGGCATCTGTTCAGGGTTTGCTCGAGGTCTATCACACGCCCGGCAAGCTTGAGGGATCCTTTACTTGTGCCGATAACTCGATATTTTGAGCCTGTCGAGAGAGTAATTTGATGGTGTGTGGCGTTTCAAGAAATGTATATAACATGAATGACGAATTGTAAACTGCTCCGAGTTCGTTGGTGTGATTTTGGCGTTGCATATGTAGCATTGTTGCTCACCTCGTGTAATCCAAGCTATATGAGCTTTCGCCATAATGTAGGTATCGAAGACCTTTTTGCCTTGATGTTGACGGTGCCGTCATATGGCGTCGCTGTCATCGGGTATCCTGTGGACAGACAACTGCAGTCAATCGCTCTCAGTCCTGCAGCTCGGACAATTGCTCCTCTAGCCCCCATTGACACGTATATCACCAACACATGACACCCAAACATCACATCCGAGCAACCGTGTTGCAAGATTTCTTCTATTTCCTGCCCATTTTAACACAAGTATATGTACAGTCCGGGATAGTCGTTCCTCCAATTCACAGTGTCGTCTGCGTTTCCGTTTCGCCTTAGTTGCTGCGGGCACCGCCCTTGGACTCTCGCAGCTCGTCCATCTTGGCGACTCGCTTCTTGAATTCGACGTACTGGCACTTTTCGTAACTATGTCTCTCGTCCTATAGTAATTGCGAAATTGCAAAATCAGCACCGCCCAGCGCAATCCTCAACAGTTTTCCAACTTAAGCTCGTTTTCTTACCTCGCACTTCCATGGAGCGTACCACGTCGATTTGCGGCACTTGTTAAGCGGGATCAAGAGATGAGCGCAGCTATCTCTGTAGGCGTGAGGGAGGCGAGCCTCGCTCATCTCCTCGCGCGTCGCTTCTGCATATCTGGGTTAGTCAAAGCGTCCGGTCTAGAAGGCATCCCGTCGGTGCGGCGCGGCAAGAGGTTCACGTACGGCGCGCATCGGAAGCTGTGTCGGTGGCCATGTTTTCCCTGGGTCAATTGAGTCGTTTGCTTGATCGTCCTGGCAGGGGAGAAACTGACGGCGTTCGGGGGTAGTTGCCGTTGAATTGAGAGCTCTTGGTTGCTGTTTGGCGGGCAAAGTTCGGCCACTGGCCGCAGATGTGGAGACCTGATACATAAGGCAGAAACCAGCCAGTCGCCGGTAGCGCATTCCCAAGCATCACAGCTTCATCAATCATCTTGGAAATGTTCCTCAACGGCTGACAAGAAAAGACGAGATCAAAAGAAGTTCAATCTTTGACGCTGTCAAAAGTCTTGCATATGTATTCTGGACCACGTTGCATCCATCCTCGGCAGGCGCAGGCACCTATCGCAACTCCCGATGCACTCACACTGCTACACTATTCGCTCTCAAAACATCTGCAACCTTCGAGTTCACCTGCCGCAGCAAATATAATGGCCATCTTGATGTGAACATATGTTTTTCCTTCAGGCTCGGCAACCACGCAGACCGCATCTTTGACTCATACTGCCACCAGTCCGTCCTGTCCAGTGACGAGTCCCTCACCACCTACGCTGTAGAACAAAGCAACCACGCAACAGCAGCGTCTGTGGCGCTGATATACGCGGCTTCTGCAGCGCCAACTCATCAGATCCATCTTCATGATACTGCCTCACTCGTCATGCGGCTGGTCGACGTCGCCGTGCCCAATTTTCCGAGGTTGCCCAACCTCGCTGTAAATGATTGGCCCACAGCGCTCCGTGGCGGCATCGTGAGCCTCTTGCCAGCGCCGGACGTGGGGAAATTCACGACCACACCTTGCATGGGCCAGGCAACGCGCTCTGGCTATTCCGGACCATGTTGCATGTTTGACGTGCCGACCGCGACCGCGTTTCGAGGGGCTCGTCGAAGCGTGTTCAACAGGGATTCTCGTTGCTCGCTGCGATGGTTGTCTGTCCTACCGTCTACGCAGCCAAGACCCTTGTTCTCACGCACCTAATTTAACGTCCATGTATGCACACATACCAGTAGACGCCCAGTTGGATCTATAAAGATGTAGTGGCATCACTCGTAGATGGATTTCTGTCATTGTTGCATTTTGATCTCATCCAAGATATTTTCTCTCCTCGCCTTCCAGCCTCCTCCGCTACCTTTGAGGGACGTCCATCAAGAAACCCATCGTCACTCGGCCATTCTTTTGCGGATTCATACATTCTCTGCTATTTCAGCATTCGTCTTTTACTTTCGCTCAAAGATAACCAGTCTGACATTATTCTTTCTCTACATACAACTTTTTAATCACTTCATCATGATCTCTTCACAAGACATCATTGCCTGGCTTGTGCCGGCACCCAACTGTCCAGCCGCAGAAAAGGCCGTCAGCATGCCCGAGAATACCTCTCGTCGGATCACCTGCGCCGGAACAGACTTCCTCTCCTCCTGTATCAGAACCAGTCTCCTAGCCGATGGCCCTCCACAGCATGCCCTCGCCCTCACCTTCACGGGGCAGCCGCCACGGCGCCACGGCCGCTTCGTCATTGGCACCGATGCGCGCCACTGCGACATTGTTCTCCCGAAGCTCGACGGCATCTCCCCACAGCACTGCTCCGTCGGGTTCGACGACCTGTCTCGTCTCACGCTGGACGACTTTTCCGAGACGGGAACCCAGGTCTGGTACGACTGGGACTGCGCGGGCGACCAGCGCGACTACTCGTGGATCCTCACAAGCAGCTACACCGACGGCTTCCCCAGCAATGTGCGGTGCATCACTGTCGATATCCAGGGCGTTCGCTTTCAAATCATTGCCAATGACCACTCATCCGAGAAAGAGGCATTCGCCGAAAACGTTGATGCGCTTTGCGCTCAGTCGGATCCCGATGCTGCACAACTCGACGCTCTTCGGAGTGAGTCGCCGTGCACATCGCCGCTCAACATTTTTGCATATTCCGCTCTTCCTGGCTTGCGACATATTGTCGTCAAGGGTTTAGGAGAGAACCCCCGCGACGAGGTGTACCTCTGGGATATGGGCCGTCCATGGGAGCCCATGGTCAGGGCGTCTGCGTAGACGTAACCCTACACTATCATCCTATAACATTTGCTGTTCAGCGATTCATTTTGTCACTCACGTCGGAGGCCGGGTCTCACAGAACATGGTGATTAACCAACTCAGATTGATGTATAATACTTTCACTGCTTTCTGTCCATGATTTTGGTCCTTTATTTGTATATAAGAGTTCAACAGTCCTTTGAGTGACGGTTCGCTTCTCAGATACACCTTGTACCACCTCGTTTCAACCAGAAGAGAACTTGCAATGCAACAAACCCTCAAATCCTTTATACAATGAATGCTTCCCTGCACATCGGTATCATCGCAGCTTACTCATCAAACACGATCTTCGTTCCCTCAGACGAGGCTGCTGCTGCAGTATTAGCCTCAGCGGCCGCAGCCCGCTCTGCCGCCCGCTTGGCTTCTCGCTCCTCGTGCGCCTGCTTCTCTTCTTCCGAGAAGAAGCGTGTCATGCTGAATTCGGGTGCACGGCGGCGCTCGACGCGACGGTTCGTTTTGGTATCGCGGCGCGTCTTGAGCGCCTGTGCCTCTTGCTGCACAAGAGTCTTCTCGCTAGCCTTGTCGAGCATGGTGCCCTCGAGACTCAGGTACGTCGTCTCACCACTCACACCGACGTCAAAATTGCGTATTCGAAAGCGAATTTTGCCTTTGATTTTGTCGCCGTTAGCGTCAACCCAAAAGCCGGTGCTGTGAATCTGATGCACGACGCCGTGCTCGTCGGGCGCGACAATTGATGCCGTCTCCTCCATGCCCTCAGCCTCTGGGTCCTCGTTGGACACCCACTTCCAAGACGGGGGTAGACGGCGAGCCTCGATAGAAGCATTGAACTTGCCAAAGCATACCACGCCAATGTGACCCTCGGTCTGCAAATTGACACTGCCTTCCATCCAAGCGCCACGGCTAGGCACAAATAGGTCCACATCAGCGGTAATCCAGCCGAATCCCACACCGTACTCTCGCTGCGATTTGAGAGTTGTGACTTCCTCGTCATTCCTGGCAGCACCCTCGCGACTAGGCTCGTCACCAAGCGTCACATTCTTGTAGTTCAGGAGAACGCCGCGCAGTGAGGGCACGTACTTGTTCTGCAGATGGCGCAGGTAGTGAAACTCGCAATTTGTGACGGGTTGCGCCCAGCCAATGGGGTATATGGGTTCGTATAGCGAGACTGTCTGCGAGAAAAAGGGAAATTGCGGCTTGGCGGGGATGTCAGGAGGTTGGTATATATCGGATATGGAGTTGATAGCAGGCTCATCGATATCCATTGCGTCTGCTGCCTGCTGTGCGGATCCGCTTTCCAGTTGCGATTGCGCTAGAGCAGCATCGGCATTTGTGTCTATGGCGTCGGCATCGTCACTGTCCTTATTGTGGTGTTTCTTTTTGCGTTGCACTTTCTTGTCGCCGTCGCCGTGCTTCTTCTTAGATTTCTTCTCGCTGTTTTCTGCGTCTTGTTCGCCATCGTGCTTGCTCTTCTTCTTTTTCTTGTCCTTTTTGCCAGCAACGTCGTGGTGCTCTTGGCTGGCATCGGCAGAGACACTCTTCGATTTTTTATGCTTGCGCTCTTCGGTGTCGGCAGCGCCGTCCTCGTCACGGGATCGCTTTTTTCCTGACTTGTGAGACTTTTTAGATTTTCTTTCAGCCTTTGAGGAGGCCGGTTCCGGCGACGTCGCAGCCGGCATTGTGGCAGGATTGATTCAGTCGAGATGCTACGATGCAATTCGGAATGGCAAGGTGCATCTGCAAGTTGCAGGTAAATTTTTTTGCGGGCTCGTTATCGATTGCTTCGGTGGGGCATCGCTGGACAGAACCGTGAGCTACCCTGTGTTACCTGTCTTGAAGGTCGTAAATTGTCAGTACGATTTGAGAACGGCCGAAGTGTTTTTGCTGTGTAGTTTGGGTATTTTGTGTGCACAGTCGCCTTTGTGGAATTGTTGGTCTTCAATACTAGCTTTGGTTGGCTTGGGGTCCTGGTGTACATGGTGTGCCGGCTCTCGATTAGCTGCGGCTAGATTTACCTGCTCACTACTCCGTACTCGTGCACTGGAACACGTTATTAGTGGCGTCTGGTCTCACCACAATACTGTTCTACAAGAGTCAACGACGACAAATATCTAGAGCATGAGTCAACACCCCGTAGCGATGACTGCATGAAAAACTCGTAAAGGAAGTTTGGCCACCAAACAGAAACAAACTGCCAGGGTACTATTTACTGAGTAGCGTCCTGTAATATAAATCTGTATAGCGTGAACATTCAACGGGCGGACCAACAATCAGTCAAAATCTGTCCTGTTCCCCTATGCAATGTTAGAGTTTAAGTTACGTAGCTTCCCGCACTGCCACTGTCGCCTCGCGCACGGTGACGGTGAGTCTGGACTGTTGCGCTTGATAGATCAGATAAAAGGGGTGCAAGTCCCATAGAGTTTCAGGGCTCATCAACAATAGCTCACTGCATCATGATGAGGATATGTAGAAACGTGCCGCGGGATATATCCACGTAAAGCGCGCACGGGCAAACACCGAATCGCGCAGTGCATTATGCGCGGATATCCGGGGTTCAGTTGCCAAACACCACCAGACAGAGCCATACGCGCTGTCATTGACATACTTGACCGGCCTGATCAGGAATTGCCTTCAGTACCGATGAGCGTTTAATTGATCGTAGCCGCGTCCGTATTGAGTAGTCATTAATAGAGGATATTCCAACATCTCCGCCCCCACACTTCGCCGAGGTTCTATGGCAGCCACCGGCCGGTGCGGCCGAGAAGTGGAAAAGCACATGACTAATGGCCTACCAAAATACGCAGGCCGATGTGAGGCAGTTTGCTAAGCAGCTAAGGTTTGGTTAAACACATGAAGGCTCCGTTGCACGAGCGGCACCGACCCTTATTTCCTACTCTCTTCATACTCGTTCCTTTTCTTCATTGTTACACTGGCGACGACTGTCCAATCCTTCCAGTTCCGTCCTATCTACGTCGTCACCATCGCTCACAGCCCTGTTTGCTGCAATCGATGCAATTACGGCTAAGTAGCACCCCTCCGCCACCATGCCCTCACCCTCACCCACCACCAACAACTTGACCGAGTCACACCAGCTGCCGGCGTTCTACTCGCCGCGCGCTGCGCCTGTCGATTCGGGCGCCGAAGGCAGCGGTGACACGGCCGCCGCTCCGGTAGACGACCTATTGCTGTCCGCTACTGCCGGCACACCCACCTCGCAACCCCCACCACCGTCGCTGTTGTCGCCGGCGTTCACACCGCCGGCCACTCCTGGCACGCAGACGCCCAAGACCCGAGGGCCTCGCAGTGTACCCGTTGACAGCTCCATCCCCTCGGGCGGTTGCGGCTCCAAGAAGCCCCGCCTGCTCGAGAAGCTGCCGGAGGTGCAATGCCTCGTGCGCGCGCGCATCCCGACCGTCAATGGCACCGAGATGTTCCTGCATCTCTATACCAACAATGTTGACAAGAAGGAGCACTTGGCTATTGTATTTGGCAATCATATTCGCAGCAAGAGCCTTGATGCGCCCCGCGAGGGCGAAACGGAAATGGACCGCATGACTCGCGGTGCTTACACCGGCCGTCTGTTCCCCGGCCGTACCACGAGCGGCATGGGCAGCAGTGAACCAAGCACACCAGTTTCAGAACCCGCGACTACAAAGTCTGCGGACCCTCCGCTGGTACGAATTCATTCTGAGTGTTATACGGGAGAGACAGCCTGGTCCGCGCGGTGCGACTGCGGCGAGCAGCTTGACGAGGCAGCTCGTTTGATGGGCCTGTCTGACAACGAGAGCGGCGGAATCATTATTTACCTGCGGCAAGAGGGTCGCGGCATCGGCCTGGGCGAGAAGCTCAAGGCGTACAACCTGCAGGACCTTGGTTCCGATACCGTCGAGGCGAATCTGCTGCTCCGCCATCCCGCCGATGCCAGAAGCTACGGCTTAGCTACGGCCATGCTTCTCGATCTCGGACAAGACAGTGTGCGGCTACTGACAAACAACCCCGACAAGATCCGTGCTGTCGAGGGGCCCAACAGAGAGGTCGTTGTGAAAGAGAGAGTTGCCATGGTGCCGCTCTCATGGCGCGGCAAAGGTGGCTTCCGAAGCGAAGAGGTAGAGGGCTACTTGAAGACAAAGGTCAGCACTGTCTATTCCGGGTTTGTGTCTTAAACTTGCATACTGACATGCTTTCGCAGATTGAACGTATGGGACACATGCTGGACATGGAAAGCATGCCACACTAGCAAGACGATTTACATTATGGGATTTGGACAACAGCATGGCACACATACATGGAGTTTATGGCGTTGATTTTGTTGACTTAAATTTGGATTTATACAGTAGCGGGCTCGCGCGAAACCACATGCAAATACCTTGCCGAACTCGGCGCTAGAGCTTATGCAACAAGCAAAACTAAAAATAAAGGTTCCCCCGGATGCAGTATTCGTGTGTCATTTCTGAGGTCTAGTTCTGTACTTGAATGGTCGTGTGATGCGAGGTGCAACTCGTCCGACGGGCACCTGATGCGCTGCTGCAAAAGCCCCACCTGGAAATTTCACAGGTCGCGTAGGATCTTCGCCGGCCGCGCTGAAACCATTCTCTCAACTTCAATACCCGCTATGGCATTCCTGAAACAGAATTTTACTTACTAGCATGGAATATTGATACCAGACGCGATTACCATGTCATTCGGCGATATTCGGCTGCGGCTGGTGATTCGCAGGCATACCGTACCAGACGTGAAGCTCGTTTGGCCGTGCTCGCCGTCGGATGACTTGACCATCGCCAAACTGCTTGGCCAAGTCAACGAAGTCGTGCCTCTCGAAGGTGGCGAATGGGGGCTTGAGGATTATGTGGCCGAGCTGGGCGACGGTAGCAACGGTGCCAGCTTCGAGTGTCTACATTTTCAACTCGTATCGCGCATCCTTAAGGATGAAGACCAGGTTTTGTAAGTGTGGCGCGCGTGTCAGACAAAGGGATGACCCAGCTAACGTCTTGAGCTAGAATTCGACCACTTTTGAGCGACGACCTTAAGAGACGGAGACGGAGCGGACGACATCAAATTTCCACTGGCGGCAAGCATCTGGTTGACGGGATCGCCTTTGGTAGGCCCTGGCTGCATCTGCCCGCAGATCGCCCGGCTCTCGAGCTTCCACCGCGCAAACGGGCACGCATTGCCTATGACGACGAAGATGACGAAGACGAGGACGAAGATGCCGAATCCGAATTCGAGGCTGATTGGGACTCCAACAACGAGCCGGACGCCGATGATGCAGAGCACGCCAGCGGCTCCTCCTTCGAGGAGGAGCAGGGCGACGATGATCTGTTGCAGGAGCTGGAGCTTCTGAAGCAGGATAGACGCGATATCTCAGAAGCATCGAGTGATAATGAGGACGTGGGGTTTGGCTTGCTGCCGACGCTAGATTCGATGGCGGCCTTGCGCATGGCGTTTCCCAACATACCGTCATTTATCGTCCAGCAAGAGCTGCGCCGCCAGAATCAAGATGTACGAGATGCGTATAAGGCACTGTCACAGTCGTACGGTCCGACTCTCAGTTTCGACGAAATGATGGATTCGGTCCTGACGGCGTCGCGACCGTCCAATACACCTGTTGCAGCACGATTCAAGTCGTTGGGTGAAGAATCGCCGGCGAAGCCATCTTCAGGTCGACGCTTGATTGAGGTTGTGGAGAGCGAAGAAATTGAAGAGGAGGCAAACAACGAGAGTGGCAAGGTTGTTGGTCTGGGTATTCGTGACATTGATGTTGGATTGGACAGCGAAAGCGAGAGTGATGACGATACTAGTGATTCGGATTCTCAGTCGGACTCGTCAGGTGGTGCCTCTTATACGCAAGATGCCGCTGTGGCCGAAGAGAACAGCGTGGCCGAAGAGTATAGCGACGACGATGAGGAAAGCTACGACGATGAGGATAGCGACGACGAAACGGGAGGTTCAGGTTCCGATTCTGATACCGATTCAAGCTCTGGTTCAGACTCGGGTAACGAAATTGCCACTGCCAAATCTCGAAATGTCTTTGAGACTGTTGGTAGCAGCGAATCTGAATCTGACTCGTCTGACAGCGATTCTGATGATTCGTTAGATGACTCCGACGCTGGACCAATGGAGATCTCTACATCAAGGATACAAGCAATCCCTAAAGCCGCAGCGCCACCTACTCCATCGGTACTTGTGCCTGCAGTCGACCCCGGATGCGGTCTAAGCAAAACGCAGAAGCGAAACGCGAGAAGAAAACGCAGCAAGCAAATGCGCGCTTCAGCCAGCGGTAGCCAGGCTATTGAGGATTCTATGCCTGACGAAACTATGGCTGAGCTCGAAATGCTCAAGGCATCTCTTCTCAGCTCGCTTGACAACGGGACTTGGCCTGCACCGTTGAAACCATCGGGCAGCGAGCCGTCTGATACAGCGCCGGCGCCTGGAACAAACGGCGTCGAGGAACCACAAACGAATGGCGAATTTGCCGACCCTTCACCAAGAAGACTCAACTTGGACACCGGAGCTAGTCGGAGGCTACTTTTTGGGGCGCTTGGGCTAAAAACGCCCAAGAATAAAGCGGACGAGGAGAAAATTAAACAGGGTTTAATGAAGGGCGTTAAGCCTCTGACCAACAAACGGCTGGTGGAAGAAGTGGAAGAGCCAGCGCAGCCAAATACCGTCACGGAAGATGACAGCTGGCGAGACAAGATTAACTACCGAGCAGTCGAATGCGGCCGCGATGGCATTGTTCTAAGCGAACCTCCATTCCCATTTGTGCAGCGCTGGGATCCGCAACAGCAGTACAACTCGATGCGAAAGCGCAAACGCCAAACGCAGCATTACGACGACTACGAAGATGATTCGTTAGTGTATGACGAACCTGCGGTGACGGCCTCGAATAAAAAGAAGAAGACACGACAGAGAAGGCTGGAGGCCGAAGACGGGCCGGAACTAACAAACGGCCACGCCGACGATGCCGGAGCCGTGGCAGATTTGCCCCCACTCCCATCTGATCTCACATCTCTGGTGGCCTTGGAACAGGATGCGGTGACTCCAGGTCAACTAATCACCTGGAAGCAGCTGTCTATGTCAAAAGCGACCAGCTGGCAGCCTCAACTTGCCTCGTATACAGGTGTTGTCCTGCCGGGCTCTGATGGAAACAGTCTTAATGTGGTTTTGGCCAAACGTGACCGGGAGACAAATGACCACGTATACGATGAGCACACAGGGCAAAGAGTCTACGAAAAGTTTGAGGCTCCCGCTCTAGATGAGGAAGATTCTGAAGCAGACGACGGACATCGAAATGTCAAGTGGTTTGAGATGACGGAGCCACGGTTGATTCCCGGATCAGCACCCGAAGGATTTGTCGAGATGATAAATGGGGCTGATGCGACAGAAGAGGTAAGCGCGGGCAAGAATTTGCATACCTCGACGGGACAGCCAGAGACGCAGCAATCGCGTGCCGAAACCCACGCGAGCGCAGATGTTGCTGAATCGGCGTCGATCTACTCGGCGCAGCGCCCGCATCACTTCGAGCTGCCCCTAGCAGACGACGGAGTAATGAGTGCAGCGAGCGACAGCCTAGATACGGGTCGGACGTTTGGTGCGCGCCAGCAAAGCCATGATCACATCGCGCCGGAGTCTCCCGGAGAGGGTCGTCAACAACGAGAGGCTGCTGCTGACAAGGTGGCAACAGATTCCCTCTCCGGTCAGCCAAGTTTAGACAACGAGGCCGAGACGACAGCGGACGCTCAGCATACAGCTCAGCCAAAGGCGGCGGCGAAAGAAGGAAACACGAGCAAGAAGAGAATGGCTGCGGCCATCGAGAATGGCGATGTTATCATGGCTGTACCGTCGTCACTGGCTTCCGATGCCCCGGATGGCGGGGAGAGCGGTGACGTGGACGCGGAAATTGGCGAGTCGATGGCAGGGCACGATGACGGGCTTATACCAGAGACGCTGATTGATGCCGCGGCGGTGGCCTCAACGGTTCGCGACCGGCTGAGCAGCAGCCCATTTGACTCACTCGAGGAGCTCTTTGTCTCGGCGTCATCTTCGCGGCGGTCTTTGGATGCGACTGCCAGCTCGCTGCCCGTTATGCCGACCAAGTGCGTCAACGACACCGAGTACGAAGAAGCCATGCGACGGCTCGATAATGACGAGCTGGAGAGCGAGTCGCAAACTCTGTTTCCCAACGCGACGCAACCGAAGGCGGTGAAGATGCAAGCAGCCAGCGCCGCAGCGCCGGCCGTGCGAAGCAGTCTGCGCAGACAGGCCAAGACGAAGAAGAGCGGGTGGGTGCTGCCCGAGGGCAGCCAGGTGATTACGTTGGGCTCTAGTCCGGTGCAGCGACGGCCATCACCGGCGGCGGCGAGGCGACGCAGCCCGAGCTTGCAGCTGTAGTCGGAGGACGAGGGGAGCCAGAAGTAGCACGCTAAGCTTCGGGAGCTGAAGCCGATTATGTCGTATCGTGTCGTATCATGTACGAGGTTATACCCATGTGGAAAGTTGCAGTCTCACACTTGCAATTCCAAGATTTAGTATATGTATAATAAATGTATGTTTTTCATTGCTTTTGGATCTTGTTACAAAGATGGCCACGGAGATTCATGATGCACCTGGGTGGCAGTGGTGCACTGGTGGTGAGGAACAAGCGCCCGTTTCATTGAAGACCCCTTATTTTCTTCAGCGCAGCCGTAGGGTTCTGGGACATTTTCTTGGCGGGCGAGCTAAGAATGAAAGAGGCATGGTGATGCACTGGACGACTGGCTAGGGCTGATCAGGTTGGTGGAGGAGGGTGGCTTTTGTCGGGGCTGACCGCCAGGTTGTTAGTGGTTGTCACGCGACACTCTTCTCGGTGGTCTAGAATGTCTTGTCGAACCGTTAAGTGACTGCTTCGTTGTTTGCAGGATCTAGAAGGTGAATCACTTGTCATTCCTTGATTCTTCATGTTTGGACTAGTTAGTCACCTCATGCACTTTACACGCGGATGAGGGTCCGGGGGGGGGGGGAAAGGGCGGGAGTTACAAATGTGCATGGCCATTTGCGGCGCTGAAGGAAACGGGCGGAAAGGACGGGCCGGGTTGGAGTTGGGGTCGTGCAGGGTGCAGGCTTTCTCTTCTTGTTCTTTTCCGTTCTTTCCTCCTCACTTTAAATCACTCTAGTCATACATAGGTAGGTACTCTGTACGCTCGGCAAGTGGTTTGCCAAGACCTCCATTGAACGCAGTGCAGTGCACGCTGTACAATGCGGTGTGAGTGCACCCGTCCCAGTTCAACAGGGCCCCACGGGCACATGAGCAGAAAAGCGCGCTGTACTATAGTTTGTTTTAGTCCCTAAAATCCACCACCATTTGACTTGGCTATTTTCATCTCGTTCGTCAACTAGTGGTATTGAGCGGGGAGTGCTGGCTGGACGTGGTGGTGGTGAATTGTGAGGGAGTAGGGCGTGCGGCATTGGGTGGGATGTGCCTGTCTCACCATGAAAGGCTTGGCTTGAAGCCAAGCCCAATAAATATCATTAACATGCCTGACTCTTCTTTGGATCTTGTTGCCAGTTCGCCTCGGACGCATCCTTCTGTGACGTTGTTCTCTTCATTCTGGCTTTTTTTCTTTCTCCCTTTTGAACCACTCACGCCGCATGGCCAAAGGATTTCCCTGACACGAAGCCAAGTTTTACATGATACCCGAAGAACCCTGGAATCCCGACACTGCCGATCGTTTTGGCTACAGACGACGAGAGGCAACAGTAGGTCCAGTTAAAAGTCCCCTACTTGAAAGGCTGTGGGGAATCCTGGTCAAATCAACCCATCCTTTGCGACACGGACAGGCGAAGAGCCGGAGAATCAATTACACCTGGACCGCAAGGACCCGGGGAGTTGGCGGTGGTGAACTAGGGTCTCGCTCGCCACTTATAATACAGCCAGCTTTGTTCTCGCGCATGTTCCGGCATTCAAAAGGCGATTCACAACTTTTGTTTCCCACATGGCCAACGGCCCGAAGCTTTTGCTGCTTCTTTCAACTACAACTTCATCTGTCTCTGCTGCTTGCCGATGGGCATCATCGATGCTACCCTTATAACATCAACTCCTCGCCAGACTCGCACAAACACCGACATCCAGCCACCGCGGGGTTAATCAAATCCACAGCAAGGCAAGAATTCACACAGAGGTCATTGATACAGGCTATCAGTCGCACCCTTCTGCCATCTCACCATGTCAAGATCACCAACCTTCTCACACGCTGCACCGCCAGCACCCACCACCGCTTCGCTTCTCACCTCGTTGCTCTTCCTCTCCATCCTCTCCTCCGTGTCCGCCGCCAACCCGCCGCCCGCACCCCTCCCGACCCTGCACAACGTCGTCGCTGCAGCAGCAGCAGCACCACCACCACCTCGCCAGCACTACAACGCCAACCGTGACGCCCAGCAGCAGCAGCAGCAGCAGCAGCAGCAACCGTCCGGCCCGTACACGCCGCTCGTTACGCCCGCGCCCTCCGCCCTCCCCGACGACCAGGTCCTCGCCAACCAAGGTTTCCGTCAAGAGACGTACTACACGTGCATGACGGCGCCCAGCGGCCGTGAACACTGCGGTTGGCACACGCCCGTGCTCAAGCAGGCCAAGCAGGGCGGAGCTGTCGCGGCTCCCGGCCGGGCCACAGATGCCCGGGTCGTGGTTGTGGTCATCGCCGCTTTGGCGGGCCTCTTTGCCGTAGGCATGATGTGAAAAAAAAAAAGAGCCCGGGATAGACTGGCGTTCTTTCTTTTCCTCTCTTTTCCTCTCTTTTCCTTTTCTTTCATTCTTTTTTCCTTTTCTTTTCTTTCATTCTTTTTTCCTTTTTGACTTCTTTCTGTTCTTTCTCTTTGGCAATAGCGGCGGGTATCTTGATCTACTTTCGTTCGGGGGCTCTGTTCGGCGAGAACAGCAGGATGGCCCCGCACCATGACGATGATGCTGATGACATTTACGATTACGATTACGATGGGTTTCCCTTCTTCTTTGTTTAGGCTATATGCTTTTGTTGGACAGACAGACTTTGGGCGGCGCACGTGTTGGGAAACAGGACATGTACAGGAGATACCACAACATTCGTTATGAAATCGCATTTACAGCGATTGCTGAAGAAATACATTCATGTGATGTACATTATGCTACTACATCGCTTGAATTCCACTTGTCCATTATCTCGCTCAAATTTGACACGATTACAAGTGGCCCCGGTGTAACAGACATAGATATCAGTCGAAACTGCTGCTGTATGTTCGTTGGTGCTGGGAGTGCTCTCTTGCTGCTCCTGCGTTGATTGCCTTGATATACGATGAAAAATGTCAAACATTAGACACATCACGTATCGCATCACCCAAGAACCCATCATGTAATTAATTTTTTGGTAGAAACCCCCAAAACACCATTTTGATTCATGCCAGTGAATTGAGAAGTGGTAGAAAGACCGCTTCCAACTTTCTACTATTTTTTTTTCTCTTTTACTTCTTCATCATGCCCCTCTTTCTTTTTGTTATCCCCCATTCGTCACGACGTGGATGAGTCAAAAAAAGAACAAGGAAAACAGAAACCCAAGTGTTTTGGACCATGGTACTTGGCCAGATATTTCCACACAAAAGACTGAAAAAATGTACCAGCGCCAGCCCCCAACCGCAAGAGGAGTCTTCTTTTACCGTCGTAATTTCGTCGGAAAAAGAGAGAGAGGTGCTGTTCAGTCTGACGGAGCCGAACCGCCTCATCGGTGGATACGCATTCCCTCTTGCATCCCGGTTTGTTACAGAGTATGCGCTTATTTCTCCTTCTTGGGCTTGGCACCCTTGACCTTCGCCGTGCCACGGAGCTTCTTTAGACGGTTCTTGCGCTGCTTGCCTGCGAGGTTGTCAGCATTTCCCAACGTTTCGCCAACATCAAAGAGCCGTGTATCTGATCAATGACGGGAATGCCCAAGCATCGGCCCGAATCACCACGGAAAAAAGCAAAGGATAACACGTACGCTGCTGCTTGGCGGCACGCTCGGGCTTGGTAGCCTTGCCGACGCGGATAAGGCGGTAGCGGGGCTCGAACTTCTGCATGGCCTCGGGCGAGTCGTAGACGAGGGCGAAGCCGGTTGTCTTGCCACCACCATACTGGCTGCGGAGGCCAAAGACGGAGATCTGGTCCTTCTGGGCCTTGTACATGCCACCGAGCTTCTCGGCGAGCTCGTCCTTGGAGATGCCAGCACGACCGGGGTGGAGGATGTCACTGGCCAGAGGTTAGCAGCCGCGCACACATACACAAGAGCGTGTCAATCAAATCGGCATTGCCATCCAGACGCGGCAAGAGAAGAATTTCAGTCGTTCGATGAGGACGAGAGATGGGCCGCGTTGTTTGACGTTTGTTCCGACGTTGGCCAAGCTACCGAATTGAATGCATGTCTTGCGCATCAAAACTTTGTCGATTGAAAAGTTTAAACGCCTATGCGGCCATCAAATCGTTGCTGCGACCGTAATTGTCGCTCGATTCGTCTCCAGTACATCGTTTTCGTCGTTGCTGTCGCCGTCTCGAGTAACCGAAAATTCTTCTCTTGGTCGCGCCGCGGCCGGGCATCCGAATCATTCGAGGCGGGTATATAGGGGGGTCAAACTCACACGACCATCTGCTTACGGCCCAGCAGAGGGTTGCGGATGAACTTGCGAGTGCGAAGCGTCACGGGGCTGTCGTTGTCCGCCATGGTTGCTGTTGTCGATGGGGGTTGTGGTGGATGGGAAGGGAAGGGAAAGGCGTTGCAAATACAATGGCCGTGGATATCAGGGCTAGGCACCACGCACCGGAGGGGCCTCAACACGCACACACTCAATCCTCCTGGCGAATTTTTGGGCCCGCTCTCTGTCGCTTAACTGGGTCCAACCCTAAGCAAGTGCGGTGCAAGTCACGTGTACATGTCAAAAGGCTCGCCCCGGCCTTGGATTACTCAGTAGATAAGGTGGGGCATATCCCTGTCAAGAAAAGTTAGTCGGCATTCGAACTTACCTTGGACGATCTGTTCGTCGACTGTTTTTTTGCGGCCAAAGACTTAACACGACCTCATTCATGTAGTCATCATGGCGCTCTGGCAGGCTTCTGTGGATAGATTCTGTCATCAGTATCTGCAATTAGAAGCAGAGCCGGACCTGCCAACGGCCGAATATCTCAAGCTACATGACGTGCAAGAAGCCATTTACAAGGGCGCTTTCTCCGACAGTGTGCTCTATGCGCCGCCGCGGCGCTATCAGCTACGCCTGCTCAAAGCCCTGGTAGCAGCCATTGAAAGGAGCATAGACGACTGGGAGCAGCATGTAAGTTGCTTCTATAACAGCTGCAACACGTCGCCGGCTGCCCAACAACCTACCCGTAGACATAAAGCATCGTCTGATACTCGTGCTCCATCTTCGTAGGCGCTTTCTGAAGACCTTATGTCGGCCCTGGCGCTGCTCCTCGCCACGCCACTGCCGTCCGAAGTCGACTCGGCGCAGCAGAAATGCTACGTAACCTACGCGCTGTCTCTTCTACCGCCGTCTGCTTCGGACGCGTCGCCGCTGCCAACCATCACGTTACTCGAGAACCGCTCCCTCATCTCGGCGGGCGGCACCACGGGCCTGCGGACGTGGGAGGCGGCGCTGCATCTAGGCCAGTACCTCTGCACGCGTCCGGCTCTCGTGCGCGACCGTCGTGTGCTCGAGCTCGGCGCCGGCACCGGCTACCTGTCGATCCTGTGCGCGCGCCATCTGCAGGCCGCGCATATCATCGCGTCCGACGGCTCCGACGACGTCCTGCACAACCTCACAGAGAGTCTGTTTCTAAATGGCCTGCAGGGTGCCAGCGCCTCGAGACGGATCGCTCTCATGGATCTCAAATGGGGCCACGCGCTCGTCGGTGCCGAGGAGGCGCAGTGGAACGGCGGTCGTGATGTGGACGTGGTGCTCGGCGCCGACATCACCTACGACAGGAGCGTGATCCCTGCGCTGGTCGCGACGCTACTGGAGCTGTTTGCACTGTATCCGAGTGTCGAGGTTTACCTTGCGGCGACGCAGCGCAACCACGCGACGTTTTCGGTGTTTCTGGAGGCGTGCCAGGGGAATCAGCTGGCGGTGCAGGACCTACGGTACGGCGTCATCCCGCGCGGGGTACAGACGGGGCCGTTCTACAGTGATGCGGTGGAGATTCGGGCATGCAAAATAAGCAGAACAGTCTGAAGCGAATCGACTACGGAAGATTGGGCCAAGAATGATGCTGGCGAGGGGGAAGTGATTGGTGTGCAAGTACCGAGCCAAGAGAGATCGCCTTGTTCGCAGCAAGGACTCGTCGTGCGTGACATCTGCACAGTTCCAAAGAGAGACGTTTGGTAAGCGATGGGCGACTCTTCTCTCGCATTACGAGGACAAGTGTCACACAGTAGCACGTTGACGTTGTACAACATGAGGTTCAAGTTTTGGGGTGTTGATTACCCTAGACATTTGACAATTAGAGTCGAGCCGCGACTGCGCCTAATGAGGCTTGTAGCCCGAGATGGTGTGAGTTATTAATGTGCCCGAGCTTACCTGATTAATGCCCGATGCAGATACGCCTGGCCGTCGGTTCAGCTCTTACGCTGGCAGTGTTGCTGAGCTGTACATCGAAGGATGCAGGAAGGTGCCACACGGGCGTTGGTGAATATAAAAGCCGGGACTAGCAACATGAATTGTCGAGAATGTTCTTTTAACACGCGTATTATTGCTGCATGTAATCAGATACAATGCCGGCTCCGCGGGCCTGGGCGCGGCAATTTTCGTACTGAAGGTGCGCCGCCTGAACGGGAGGAATTTCTGCAACGACAGGAACTTTCCGTTTACATGATTCGCGACGGAAACAGGCTGGCTGTGATGACGCTACGTTGTGGCGTACATGAAGTTGGTATTACAGTTCAACAGAGAACCTGTTTACATCACACTGACACACTTACCACTAGTTGGCGTTCATGGCGCTTTGTGCAGAGCAATTTGAGCCCACCACCTCACTTCAGCGATAGCCGTTAGACAGGGGACAGCTGGAAAGACAAAGTGTGTTTTAGGTTGATCGTGGCGAAACGGCCAAGTTGAAAGCTTGTTTGCGCTGTGCCACAGTCCTCACGCACGTAGGATGACTTGTGTATGCCGTCACGTGCGGGTGCCTTGAGCACGTTGCAGCATCATTTTTCGTTCCTTCTCGTTGCCATAAAGTATCAATTGTTGCCCCACAAAAGAAGGATAATAAGAGATTGAAAAGAGACTTTTCAAAGTCAAAAACCAACAAAGGTACGGCAGGATGGTGATGCACTGATGGTCAGGGACCTCAACCGTATGCATGGCGTCATGGACTGCGTAGTGGCAACGGCGTCCCTTGGAATGGCCCTGGTTGCCTGGCTGCGCGTCCTTGGTCAATCCGGAGCTATTGTCCCTAAATATGATGCTCCAGTTCTTTCCCGGATCATGGGACCCTGCAGAAGCAGATTCTGGTAGTTATGTGAGTAAGATTTCTGCCATGCTTTTCCTCGACCCGGTGTGCCTTGCAATTCAACAAATTGGCGAGATCGAGATGCGAGGGTTGGTTCGAGCTTGATGACCTGCTTGCATGCGACGGGTCGGCAAGAGTGACATCAACCGCCGTCATGAGACAGTCAGTGAGGAGAGACGCATTGACGAATCGGCTGACCTTTGCGGATGTCAAACCTGAGACTAGAGGAAGAGAGGCTGTTCCACGCAACGCGCGAAGGAGGTGATGAGCACTGAGGTTGTGTGGCCAAGTGTGGAGACGGCGCTTTGTCTCTAACGTTAGAAGAAAACGCTGCTCATCAGAGAGCGGTTTGGGGTTTGGGGCTTTGGGGAGTGAACTTTGGAGCCGCGTCTACCGGGACCTCAGGATCGCCTCCTGATCAAATGCCCACTGTGAAACGCAGAGACAATTAGTTTCGGGGCCCCACGTTTGCAAGGTGTTTGCCTGACAGGTATCCGTGATCCCATTCAAGATGGCAAAACAAGGGGATTGCCGTTTGCGCTGAGTCTGCGGGAATCTCGAGTACTGCATCATGCAGGCTATGTGGGAAGGGAAAAAAAAGCCCGTTGAAGCCGAAGCAAAAGCGTTGCTATTATTGATCAGAAACATCCAATTGTGACCATGTGAGCAATGCCGGACGACGCCTCTGGCCTGCATGCACGCCGGCTGCATAATAGACACGTTGACGCGGCATGCGGCTGGGTAATGGGAGGGGAAGGCGGTCAAGCGGTGAATGCACGACACCACGTGTGTGGTCTTCGGTGATGCGGCGCGGTAGCGGCGACGATGATCAGTCGTTGAGGCTACCAGTACGAAGGATGCCACTTGGCTGACGTGGTGTAGCTGATATGATGGCAGAGAAGAGGCCATGATCGTCATATCGGCGATGCCAGTTAATGGAGGTGATTCCCTGGAGGGCGTTGAAGTAGGCGGCCAGAAGTTTTCTCCTTGTGAATAGTAATGAACTGACATCTTTGCCACCATCGTATTGTCGACTCTTCCAAGTGTGGACCATTTCGTGATGAATTGCCACAGGCTGTCTGTTTATACGTAGGTATTTAGATGTCTTGGCTACCTAGAAGTGACAGCGGGAGCGGCTTTTAGCTGGAATAAGCTGCAGCTTGCCCTGGTGTTGCGATTTTTGTTTGGCAGCGAGTCTGGACCAATCCTTGTGGCAATGTGCTCTCCTTCTGCACCACATACTGCCTTTTGGGCTGGAGTGTGACTCAACTTGAAGGCGAAGCAGGAAACAAGACGATTTGCAATTGCCGTTCATAATGATTACTGATATTCCTTCAACTTGAGCTCGGGCCCGAGGTCAGGTACCAACGCAGCAACTCGGCGGCGTTTATTACTAGTACCGAGCGAGATGTGCTTCATGCAGCTCTCCAAATCTCGCTCCCCGTGTCGGCGACGGATTGGATAGACATTTCCCCTCACATCATGGTGTTTGCTGCATGCATGTAGCCGGCTCGCTTGTCCGTCTTTTTACCCCAATTTTGGCCCAACATTGCCCCCTCGTTGTTTTCTTCTGCGAACATTGGTAGTTTCGGCTGGCAAGGTGGAGGCAGAGAGCCGGACTGTTTAGCTTCACTTATAAGTGCAAAGAGGTAGTATTGATTACTTTTTGGCGCTGCCCACTTTCTTGGATGGAGGCCCAAAAGGTTCGAGACCGTCTTGACCGTTCGCCGGGCGCCGAACAGTTGTAAGAGGTGTGGTGGTGCTCAGCCGAGTCAGGGCGGGCAATGGTGGAATGCGGTACTATTGGCACATAATTATCAAGGCCTGCCGGCCTACCTATATTTACCTGCTCGTTAGCGGCGCGCTCACCAATAAATTTGGTAACTGCCTATAACCAGGGATGCATTGCATCGTAAGCAGCCGGTCTGGGGCTAGTGAGGTCGCCGTAGCATCGAAATTGGTCCATTTCGCGGGAGCGACGGGAGCCGTTCCCTGGCATTGAATTGATTGCTCCAGGTATGCGCGTTGCGTTTGCATCGGGCCCTTATCCTGCGCATTGCTCCTTTTCGAAAGCTTTACTAGGGGACAGAGAGCTGACAAAGTTGAGGCGTGCAGATGTCACGCCACAGCGAGGTGTGGTGGTGTGTGCATACTTTTTTACTTTTTGTCTGTCCCGTTTGCTTGGTAACTTCTTCCCCAATCGATCGCGATGTAAAGTGGTGGTAGCTTTTTTTTGTGCCGACTTTAAGCAGCAAGTTCTTGCAGTGGTTGACGAGTGGTGGCTGATGAGTGGCTACCTATCAGTACTCAGTACGGAGTACTGCGGCCCAGTGGGGCATCTTATTAGCACCGACAAGGTATTACAGTGGACTTGTGCGCTAACGACCTGGCTCCCACAGGCGCTGTTGTGTTTTTTGAGGTGCCCGTCCTGGGGATCATGCTGAAACTTGTCCAATTGGAGAGCAATGGAGCTCGGCTCCGTACCAGAACCAGGTTTGATGGACCTCGTGTACTCTAATTGCTGTGATGCTGCAGAAGATTGCCAGCAAAATTGTACGCGCTCACGCAATCCATGATGAAAGCACATGCTGCTCCCTTGTGCCATCTACTGGATGTGAACAAACCACTGCCAGCGCCTCAGACCGACAAAGTACGTCTTTGCCCAACAATAGTGACGGCCATTAGCGTTCCCAGCACTGTCCATGTAAGCCTTAAATTGAAGCAAAAAACGTGAACAAACCCATCTTTGTGCCATGTGTCTCGTCATGGCCATGTCATTCACATTCAGCACTGCAGATACGCTCTTGACGCTGAAAGAATCTCTCGCCAACCGCCTGCACGCCCACTCACACTGACGCACATTTGGTGTCTTGATGGCCATCGACACCCTCCAGAAGTCTCCTGCACTACTTTGTACGCTGCATTTGCACGCTAGTTAGACTTTTTCTTTTCTTGTCGTCTTTTTGATAATTCTCAGGCCAGTGATTAGTGGCAGAGGGAGGGAGGTGTGTGCTTTTTTTCACCAGCGCATCAGCTAGCATCCAATTAGTTCCCACCCCCTTCTGCTCACACCCTCTTGACCCTCTTGTTGTACTTGATATTATTAGAAGAGCTGTGCCCTCACTGATAAGCTCCATGGCAAGAAAAAGAGACGAAGAAAAATCTCTCGCCACGTTGCCAATTCCAGTGTCTCTCTCTTGCAAATTCAACTTCTCATACCGACTCTTGTCGTACAAACGCCGATCGTGCTTTAATCACAAACGTCACCATTACCAACTTTCCCCAGCGGAAAAACGCCAACTGCCTCACCTTTATCCGCTCTGTCAAGCCACAGCGCGCTGGGCTTGGGATCCTTCCAAACGCCTACAGTGGAGAAATTTAGTGACCTCGCCGCCCCGGATACCCCAGCCGGTCCTCCTTCTCCTGACCAGCAACTGGTTCAATCAGCTTTAATATCGTTGGCGCGCCTCTCCCAAACTCAAATTTCACCCTTTACTTATTTCCTATTTCCCTTCTGCTCCCTATCTTTATCTTGATTGCTTTGGTTCCCAAGATTTATTTGCGGCCACTCCAAAATTATTCTCTCTTATCAACAGAACAACAACACCTCGGCCTGCTTCAATCGCATCGCCTGCAAACGAAAAGCCTCCGATGGTCCGTCACGGTTGTCACCGCATCTTTCACGCACCGATTCCATACGCCTAGTTTAACCACAATCACCATGCCTGCCCCCCATAACTACACCTTTGCTATGCAAAAATACCTGCTTCTACAGGAGCAGCACGCCGAGCTCAGCACCCACCTCGAGCAGATCCGCCCTCGCCAGTCCTCTCTCTGCAGCGGTGCCTCTACAACCTCGTCGCCTGAATCCTCACCCAACCGCGCCGAGCCGTCCCTCTCCTACCCTGTCACCCGATACTCGCCCCGGAAGAGGTCTCGTAGTGGCCAGTCTCGCTGCTCCGGCTGGGCCGCCGACAGCCGACGCGGCTCCGCCGTCCTTGACACCATCCCCGACGAGGAGACCCTGCAGGCCATCTCCGCCGAGGAGCAGCGCCTTTTTGACGTCAACGAGAGCATCAAACGCGCGCTCACCGAGATGCTCAACTGCGACATTGTCCGCGCCGACAGCTCCATACGCATGTGGACGCAAACCCGCCTCATGGAGGCCGAGAAGGAGCTGCGGTCCGGACGTCGCCGTCGCAGCTCCCCCTGCCGCGAATAGGCACCTCACCCCAAAACTAAACGTCGAGAAATAATAACCAATCGGCATCTTCTTCAACAGCGGATAATGTACGTTCGCTCAAAATTGTACTACCACTTTTAATGCATTGCTCGATTTGGCGTTTTCTGGGACACATTTGCGAAGGCACTCTCTGCGACGGAGCTTGGCCACCAACACTTTGCACAGCGAAATCATTTGTTCTTTGTTCCTTTATTCGGGTGGAGGGCATCACGTAACTGGCTCAAAATGGCCAAAAGTGCCGCTTTATTTTGTTTGTCTTTATATGTTTTGACACTCGCCTCGACATTGTTGATGTCTGGGTCTGTGCGACTGAAACAATTGAAGAGGCCGAGTTGCATTAGGTAGACTGCTTAAGGACCAAGTCACCGTTTTGCACCACACACTTACCTCTGCGCAATGTTAGCGCCACCAAAGTGATTCCTGTAGTTAACACTAATACTGAATACGATCATCGCCAATGGAATTTAGTTGTCAACTTCACTTGAGCGGCCGATGGAGACTCGAGTCTAGATGGCGTTGGCGCCCAGCGCCTTGCTTGCTGGTGTGGAGCCCGTCGACCGGGTGGGGCTATCAGCTTTCCAAAAATGGCAACACCAAAGAAAAGTTGGTGGCTGAACTTCGGCTCTTCATCACTTTGTCCTCTGACGTCGCGATACCATCTTGCAACGAACTTGTTTGCTTGCCGCGATATTGGCAATATCGACGTTGCTGCGGTCCTTGCTTCTTCATATATTTTGATCACTTTGGTGACCGGGCCATCAACCCGTCCTTGTGAACTACGCAAGCAATCAAAAAGGACGCGCAAACACGCCACCATGTCGGTTCTCCTCGAGACAACCGTTGGCGACATTGTCATTGACTTGCTCGTTGAGCATGCACCCAAGCTCTGCGAAAAGTAGGCACCATAAAATTTAAGAATTCCACCGTCTTGTACCCGGTACTAACCAGCCAGCTTCCTCAAACTCTGCAAAACCAAATACTACAACTTTACCCCCGTTCACTCCGTCCAGAAGAACTTTTCCTTCCAGACCGGCGACCCTCTTGGCCCACTCTCGACAGCTTCCGATGGCGGTTCCTCGATATTGGGCAACATATCCCGCGATCCGCGCGAACGCACCTTTCCCGCCCTCTTCCACCCGAAGCTCAAGCATCTGGAGCGTGGCACGGTTAGCATGGCCACGGCCCCATCCGCCTCTGACCCTGATACCCGGGTGGCTGGGTCCCAGTTCATCATCACACTCGGCGAAGATACCGATTTCCTAGACGGCAAGGCCGCCATTTTTGGCAAGGTTGTTGAGGGCTTTGACGCACTGGAAAAGATCAACGACGCCATTGTTGACGACAAGGGCTACCCGCTCGTCGACATCCGCATAAAGCATACCGTCATCCTCGATGATCCTTATCCAGACCCCGACGGTCTCCGTGAGCCCAGCGCCAGCCCTCCGCCGTCAGAAGAGCAGCTCAAGACGGTGCGCATTGCTGACGAGGCGGCCCTTCACGAAGATGACGGCGTTGATGAAGAGACGCTCGAGCGTAAAAGACGTGAACGCGAGGCGAATGCGCAAGCGCTCACTCTGGAGATGATGGGCGACTTGCCGTTTGCAGAGGTTCGGCCGCCAGAGAACGTGCTCTTTGTGGCCAAACTGAACCCCGTAACTGCCGACGAGGACCTAGAGCTCATCTTTGGTCGTTTTGGCAAGATTCTCAGCTGCGAGGTCATTCGCGATGCCAAGACGGGTGACTCACTACAATATGCCTTTATCGAGTACGACGAGAAAGCATCTTGCGAAACTGCCTACTTCAAGATGCAGGGTGTTCTCATCGATGACCGCCGCATCCATGTCGACTTCTCTCAGAGTGTCAGCAGAATCAGTGATGTCTGGCGAAAGAATGCCAACAACAAGCGTAGAGCCAATGCATCACGTGGCGGATGGGGTGGCGTGGACGAGCTCGAGAAGCGCCGACAGTACAGGGAGGAAGCTGATCGGCCTACGGGAAGGAGCTACGGCATGGTCTACGGAAACGAGGAAATGCGAGGTCGACACGAACGTTCTGGGACTGATGATGGACGTCGCCGGGACGGCGAGAATGTCGACGGAGCTGCTCTCAGCGAACTCAAGACGAACCGGGATCGGGACAGGGACCTTCGCCGAAGAAGCAGAAGCCGAAGCCCTCGCAGGCGAGACCGCAGTCCAGACGGTCGACACGGAGACCGTGTAAGCAGACGCGACGATGGACGTAGGAGAGATGATCATCGTAGACTACTACCGCCGAGATCGGGACCATGATAGACCTCGAGATGACAGACGGAGATGAAGAGCTAGCGCCCGATTACGGGTTCATCCCCTCCACAGTGTACCTCGTAGAGAGGCCAAACTACAACAGGCAATCTCGGCGCAACCTCTGATCGACATGATTTCAAATCCTTCAACTAGACCACCTGAACACTGTCGGACCACCTTATCATCTAAATGGAACCTTTGAGGACAAAGAGCCCCTCTGCGGTGCCACGGGATACCAAAGCACGAGGGCGCTTAGTGCAGAGAGCTATCTACAACCGTGGGGTGCACCACAGTATGCTTCTCAATGATTCAGCGTAAGCAGTGGCTCAGACACAGAAAATGCAGTGCCATTGTGGCTTTGCGTCGCGAAACTCCCCCGCCAGAGCGCTATTGAAAAGCCCCCCCCTGCTTCCCTTTGCTCATTTCCCGCCTGCGTCGAATCATGGCCGGCGAGACGTCTTTGCGTGCTGATCCTGCGTAACGCTGCAAGGTGCAGAGGGACTTTCTTGGGCCTTGCTTCGCTTTCGTCAGGCTTCAAGACGTGTATTTGCGCCCGCGACCGCGCCCTCGTGCGTTGCACAGAAAGACGCAAAGCCCAGGAAAGGCGTGTGCTACTTGGTATACGAACAGAAGCAGCTGTTCATTGTCTCGTCCCAGTTACGGGCCGGCCAGCGGTGGCTTGCTTCCACATGGAGAACTAGTTGTTACACGATGCCGTGGAGAGAGACTCATCTAGGCTGATGCAATTCTGCAACCACTAGTCGATATTCGCATGGGGCTGTTTCATCAATGTAAAGGCCTCTTCTGGGGTCGCTTCTCTGCTTTCAATTGTGAGTGAGAGAATAGCCTGCAGCGTGGCACAAAGAAGTCAACAGACCACTGGAGTGGAGTCGCCATTGACCTTGGCACGGCCCGGATTTGTGTTGGTGATGATGTTGGGGGATTGCTGCCTGAGAGGCTGAATGAGACCTTTTGCGAAAGGAACAGGTACTTGAGTCACACAATCGTCGAGGCAAGCTCTCGTAGCGACAGGTCTACGGTATGTGAAGAAGATGCGAGCGGTGACGGACCATGTGAAGCTACGTCAGCAACTGTTACGGATTCAGTGTACAGGCAGAGTTACTGACGTTGAGCAATGAAGCGCGCGCCGGGCCAAACCTCCCGCAACCCCCGGGAGCGATTCCCTCCTGCAAGTCTCCTGCACACTCGCTAGATGAAGGGAAGCCTTGTCGGGCTGCTGGAGACGGCTACGTGCATCATGGAGAATTTTGCCTCATTGTCAATGGCCAGTCGCGATACAGAATCCACATCGCTGAGCTCTTTTTTTGCCTTGTATTTTCGACGAAACGATTCTTGTGCTCGTTGAGCTAGGGTGTATCAGGAAATTAACAGCTTCGGCGAGATGAAGTCATGATGCGGAGGAGGCAAGAGAGAAAGAGGCGGCAGCGTTGGGCGCAGAGTTGAGCTGGACGAGGAGGACAAGAGATGTTCTTCCAGATGGAGGAGCAGAAGAGGGGAAAGGAGGGCAGAAAAACGACACGTCACGACTGGTCGCCTCTTGACAAGCGCGCCTTCCAGAGCGATACAGACACGACGTGTCGTGTCGGTCAGAGGAAATCACCCCTGACAGGTTGACAGCGGCCCTACAGGGAGAATGCGTCGGCGGGAGAAGCCTCTGCCTCACTTCTCCTGATGCCTTCTTTTTGGGGGCGAAGTGTACATTTCTGCAGCGCCGGGGAACTGATGGCAGGTCTTTGTTCCTGGGATCGAGCCCTCTCAGGGCGGTGACACCTGCAGACCAGGAACAAAGAAAACGAGGCGATTTTCGGTCAGCCGGACCCCGAACCATACTGGCGGTATAGAAGTGTAACATTTGTCTCGGGGATACTGACGTGAACTCACGGGAGAGGCAAGGAAAAGATGATCAAGAAGAGATGCAGAGAGCGTGGTAGCCGCCGACTTGCAGATTGCCTGGGAAGAAAGCAGCGGCGACCCTCTTTATGGCTGCACGCCATCGGAGCCTTTTTTGGTTTTGTCAAACGTTGGTGTATAGTGCCTTGTGCTCGCCCTTTAATCTATCTGAGAGCGAGAATTAGACGCTGTGCCACTGGGGCCTGCTACATTCGAGGGGGGGGGTCTTCCTGCTGTGGATGGTCGTGTGCTGCCTCTGTGTTGCCATGAACATCAATTTTTCGTGAGCCGTGACCGGCTGCGTGGACGAACTTGAGGCGGACTCGACCGAAACTCTCATCTGCCTCTATTACGAGGGTTCGACTTGATACGCTGTTGAAAGCGGTGTAACGCTGCGGGGAAATACACCTGTACAAGTCGGTGTTGAACAAAGGACAGAGAGAGAGTGGCTGCATTTGTAGAGTCTTGCGATGGATGGGTTGATGCTGTGTAATAAACAACAAGGCGCAGTGCACAACGGTGAGGTTTATCAGACTCGAGGGATTGAGCAAATCAGAGTTACGCCGACAGAACGAGGCTAGGTAAATGAATAAAAGATGATTTTGGTTGGCCTCTCTGCAACCTCTTTTGTTTTTCTGGAGGGGAATTGTCTCATTACGTGGCGGTGTGTTTGCTGTTTGGTTTGGGCAGACTGCGGCTGATGTCACAATCACATGGACTCTTCAGCGCTGACTGCGAACCAGGTTCTGTTGTTGTTTCTGGTTATTCTGCTTGCCAGATGTCTAGATGTTCTTTCCCATTGTAGCTAGAGTGAATGGATAAGGATTGGTTGAGAAATGCTGTGCATATTTTGTGTGCCGTCGTCTGGATGCATTATTACGTGCATGAAAGCAATCAGAACCGGGGGGGTCCCCTTGACCGCCCGATGTATGCAAGACGCATGGAATATTTGCGTCTATGGTTTTCGAATTTTGAATCATTGCTACCCCTTCTCATTCCCCTAAGGCTGAACTTTTGGGGCTTTTTTTCCTTGTAAAGCGTTTGAGGGACAAGGTTGACGGCGGGCCATGCAAGGGCCGCAGAGGGCAAGACGACAACAGACAAGACAGACAAGACAGACAGTACGCACATACTACACCCCAGACCATCTTCGGCAACGTGCTGAAGAAACGGAAGAGGGTACCCTGGTTTTCCGCGCTTCCCCGGTGATGAGATGGAGGGGAGGGAGGGGAGGGAGGGGGATGGGGAGAAGGGGGGGGGGGGGGGGACGAGCGTGGTCCTGAAATGAGGTTACGCAAACGAAAAAAGGCAAAAAGTGTCAAGTCATATGCAGAAGAGGACGAGAAAAGGCCAAGAAGAGACGGGACATGGTCGATGCTTTTTTTTTGGATTCTTTTTTAGTTGTAATTCGACTGGGCTGAAGAATGGGCGGGAGAAACAAACGTTCTGGCGACGAGGACGATGAGGACGATGAGAATCTCGGGGCGCGCGTGCGCGTGTGTGTGTAAATTTGCAAATCTGATCTAGAAAGCAAAAGTTAGATTTAGACAGGAGCGGAAGGCCGGGACAGGACATGGGAACCCAGGTTCAATCGTATTGGATGATGTGCATGTGCGGGCTCTCGGTATAGGCGATGGCATCCCTGGCGATAACGACGCCTCTCGCAAAAAGAGATGCACCACAACAAGCGCACCGCCCGCCGCCAAGCCACCTTTTTTTCTTGTCTTTTTTATTTTTATTCTTCTTCGACAAACCCCCCCTGCTTTTGGCGCTGGCAGCGAAGAGCGCAGCTTCTGGCTTATTTGTACCACTGGTGTTCTTTTTCTTTTTACGCACTAGCTGTTTTTGAGGTGTTGCTCACTTTCTCTCATTGGCGAGTGATGGCGTACATTTACCAGGCGGTGGCCTGTGTTGTCGACCTGGATGGTCGTTGGCTGTGATATCGGTAGGGCCCTTCTTTTGTCCCCATTGTGTTATACTATTGGTCTGGCGCTGGACCATTTTCTTTGCCCTGCTTTCTTTGCTCGCTAGTTGGTTATTTATCTTTGAACTCTTTTTTGGGGGGGTTGCTGAAAGCTGGAGCCCAAGGCTGTGGGTGCGCCATCACAATCACAGACATGATACGCAGATTGTTTGCCCAGCCGAAAAAGTCCAAGGAAGGAAGGAAGAAGCAGGGAGAGGTAGAGATAGAGGAAGCCCCATCCCCGGGGAGGGGGAAGAACCCGGATCGAGAGATGGGCACGTACCAGAACTGCAAACATACAATTGTATGCAGGCAATGTACCTTTCTCGGTTGCCATAATTAGGACCCAAGGTGTCGCGCAACATTCTCCCCTTCAGCCACGGTCGGTAAGAAGAGCAGGGGGGTCGAGATAGAGAGAGACAGAGAGACAGAGAGAGAGAGAAAGAGAGGAAAAAAAAGGGAAAAACAGGGCTGCCATGCGTCCGGCTCTTCCTTTGTCCAACACTGCGGCTCGCCGGCGCTGCCCACCGCCCTCTTGGTCTTGTCGTGTTACCCGTGGTTACTTGGGCCGCTCGCCAGAAGAATACAGAAGTAAACTCTGAAACTGGTCCTTTTCTTCACTTGATGGGGCGCTCTAATTCCGCCTCTATCTTTTTTCCCACACCTTTGTAGAAGAAGTAGTTGCACAAGACCATCGACACAAGAGAGGGGGGGGGGTGTGAACACCATTGTCGGTGCCGCACACGCGCGCCGCGGTGTAAGTGGGCTAGCACAACGTTTCTCTTGTACGCACTGCAACTCGATCAACAGCAGCGGTTTAGCGGCGACGCAATGGCCAAGCATCAATATGGCAACAGTCTTTTTTATTATTTTATTCCACATTTTTTTTATTTCATTATTTACGTATCATCTTACACGACCAGGGGTGAAGCAGTAACGACGGGGGGGTGTGGGCCGGGAGATCGATGCTGGGTTGTGTGGAGGACAAACCAAACAGGCGGTTGATTTTGGGGCGGCCCTTGACCGTTATTGCGCTGAAAGAGCCGTTGTCGACGGAAAGCCAGAGCTCAATTGAGCTTCCGGAGAGACAAAAAGTATAAAATCTCCCGGGTTCCTGCGGTCGTTGCCCTCCCGTCCCGTTATCATCATCACCTACTCGCCAAAAGCACACACACACACACATACAAGACCATCTCTACAAAGGGCAACTCGAGACTTTTGGAAAGATATTGGAGCTTCTGTTTTTTTAACGAGAGAAAAGAAAAGAGAACCAAACAAGAACACGACAGCTATTCTTTCGTTAGCCGAACCAGAACAAGCTACTGCCCTTCCTCATCCTCGATTTGCCTCATTTCCTACCCGCTTGGCAAAAAGCCTCTCCCGCTTTTCCACGCAGATCCCGCCCACAACTATATCTCTTTCCGTCGTTTTTTGTCTCTGACTGCGCATCGGTTAGAGGAGAAGCAAACGGTCAACTACCAAAGAACAACACTTCTCAGACACCAGCCTCGGCGAGAGGCATCCCTTGGCATTTCCCTCGACGAAATGTCGAGCCACGCCAACGCCAGCAACAACACCTCGCAGGGTGCCGGCGGCGGCGGCTATCCCAGCACCTGGCCCTTCAACACCGCCGGCTTCAACGCCGCCGCCGCAGTCGGCACCAACGCGGCGCACACCTCACCCACGACGAGCAACAGCAGCAGCAGCGGCATCGGCCGGCCCCTTGTCGGCAGCGGTAGCGGCAGCATGTTTCCGACGTCTGGCAGCGGCGGCAGCGGCAGCGGACGGTACGCTGCCCGTACGGGAAATCCATACGAAACCTCGCTGGTCAGACGTCGAAACCAAATAAGCTCTGCGGCGGGTTCCTCTCGTGACCGGAGGACGCAAAACGGCCAGAGCCAGGGAGGTGACCCAGAGCGCAAGAGAGTCGTCGTCGCTGTAAGTCATCGTTTGGCCGTGCCTCTCGGCACACAGTTGTTTGAATGCTAACCCGGACATGTTTTTTAGTGCTTGAGATGCCGAAAGCGCAAGATTCGATGCAGCGGAGACGACGGAAACGGTGGTGCCTGCACCAACTGCAAGAATGCGAATGAACCACAATGCCTGTTTATGCGAGTGCAGGCAGGTTCCCTAGCTGTGAGTGCCTAAACCTTTTGCCAATTGTCTCTTCATGGCGGCCGAGAGACGAGACCATAAAACTGACACGTGCTACCAGGAGATGCGCAAAAAGGAGCACGAGAAGCGAATGGCGGCGGCGGCGGCCGTTAACACCTTTAGCTACGATCTGGACGCCTGTCGCCAGTATCAATCACGCGGCGCGACATCCATCGGACCAAACACGTCCGTCTCCGCGCCCCCCGCACACTCCCCCGTGTACGGTGCGTCATCCACGAGTGCCTTTGGCGGCCCGAACAACGTCATGTATAATTGGGCTCCAGGCGCTGCTGGCGGAGGATATGGCGACGGTAGCGGCCACGGAACTGGCGCACACGGCAACGGCGGAGCGAGCATGGGGTATGGAATGCCTTATAACAGCATGTCCTACCACGGCATGCCGAGCCCGGAAGCAAGCTATTTGGTAAGCGCTCTCTCTTTTTGCTCTCACCTTGCCTTTTCCCTCGCCTTGTCCTTTGGGCAAAGACACGCTAACGCATTCGTAGGGAGAAAATGACTTGTTGGATCGACCGACGACGGCAACTATGGCCGACGCTGGGGCATTTGCGCTGCAGAGCTTGTCGCAGGGCTTGACGAGCGGCAGCGGCCACAGCCACCCGTATGGCCACGGCCACGGGCACGGCGCCATGGCGACATCGACACCTCGATCGCTCCCCGGACCGCCGACGGTGCTGGGCTCCTCGCGGGGCGTGCCGCCCTCGTCCGTCTTTTCCGCCTCACGAGCGCCCCAGCAGTACCCGTCCCCGGCGACGACACCCATCACGAGCGGCGTGAGCCCGGTATGGCCGGGGTATGAGCAGTCGCCCTACGCGACGGCCGCGATGCCCACCAGCATGGCCGCGCAGTCGCTCGAGAGGCTGCCGGACCTGTACACGGCGACGCCGCCGCCACCGGCTGAGAATGCGGCTTCGGGTCGCCCCGGCGGCGGCAGCAGCCAGCACGGAGACGACGAGGGCCTGAACGGTGGTGACGGGAGCAGCAATGGCAACGGGCATAACCAGATCCAGCAGCAATACAACCACTTCGAGTACGACTATGGGAATAGCGGTGGGCAGTCGGAGGGCAACGGAGAGGAACACTCTGGCGGTGGTGGTGTAGACATGGTCAACAACCACACGGCGGCGTCTGAAACCTACTAAACTAATAATGTCGCGGTCAACGCACATGGTCCGAAAAACGGGCCATGTTACTGTCGGAGGGTATCTGCTGCGCCTTGATCATGGGCCTTTTTGGGTTGGAGTTTTCTTTGGGTGGGCTTTTGTCATGGGCAAAGACGGGCAAGGGAGGTAATCTGCTAGCGGTCAGGGGTTTGGGATTGTTCGAGTCTCGAGTGTAAAATTCAATGTGTTGTTGAAATTCGAGCCAAAAGTTTAAAAAGAAGAGTCGCGTCGTCCTTTTTTATACTTGGGAGCAAGCCCGTGAATCAGCCCCGTTGTGCCAGTTCGTCACTGACAACGGCCCGATCCGCGTTGAGACTGTGCAACGACAAAAAAAAACAACCTTTGCACGGGAAAGCGGTCAAGCATCCCGAATCACGGCGAAGCAAAAACGGCCCGCGAGAGGAAGAATTTTTCTTTTTTTCCGCGAAAATATGGACTAAAAAACAGGAATTGGCAAACCGGATAGCAATCCCGCAGTGCTGTCGTGTACTTGTGCTGCCCCGAAGCGCGTGGCGGCAAGCAGGGGGAACGGCAATGTTTGGCTGGCGCGGGACGGACCTATTACATCGGTAGCTTTATATATATATAAGTGGTCGATGGGCCGACGTGGGACAAAAGCTGGTGGATGGGATGGACCGATGGGCTGATGCAAGGCGGGAATTGTGTTGGAGACTTTTTTCCTTGAATAAAAATCCACTGCTTTATTATTATTTGTTAGCCGTTTGGCGTCTGGATGCAACCTGTGGCGCGTGTCCGTGGCGGGGCTGTGGCGGATGGCGGGGTTGAAGCTCTCCAGTCTATCAGTAGCTCTTCCCATCGTCACAATTTACACCTTGTTCTTGCATCTTCTCCCGATACCTGGTTCACTTCTTTTCATCGTGTTGATTAATTGAGCCATCCTATCACCTCTTCTGAATCCGAAAAAACCTCTCCATATCCATCAAGTTAACGCCTGCGCGACCACGGCCATGCAGGTTCCCCTCATCCGCCTCCAGTGCGGCGTCAACTCGTACGAATGGGGCAAAAAGGGCAACGACTCTGCCGCCGCCAAGTTTGCAGCTGCGACGCCGGCAGCCGACTTTTCCGTGCAACAAGATAAGCCCTACGCTGAGGTTGGTAGTCTCCTCTTACCTCTTGTTCTTCTTGTTTGCTCTGCTCTTGAGCCTTGGTGTGCTAACACGGGTCTCTTGTACAGCTCTGGATGGGCACCCATCCCTCCAACCCCTCGCGCGACGTCCAGACCGGTCGAACCCTCTTGGAGCTCATTGGGGAGAACCAAGCGCTCCTCTCCCCGACCGTTTCAGCCCGCTTCGGCGAGAAGCTGCCCTTTCTCTTCAAGGTCCTTTCCATAAACAAGGCCCTCTCAATCCAGGCCCACCCCAACAAGAAGCTCGCCGAGCAGCTGCACGCCCGCGATGCCAAAAATTACCCCGACGACAACCACAAACCCGAAATGGCCATTGCCATTACTCCCTTTGAGGGCCTCTGCGGCTTTCGCCCCCCGCACGAGATTGCGCACTTTCTGAAGGTTCTGCCCCCCCTGCGTCGGCTCGTCGGCGAGGACAATGCGGTCCAGTTTGAGAAGATCGCTAAAGAGGACCCCGAGGGCCCGTGCTCGGAAAACAAGAAACAGGCATTGAAGAAGGCGTTTGCCGGCCTTATGGGTTCGTCCCAGGAGGCGGTCGCTACCGAAGTCAAGAATCTGGTCGAGCTGGCCAAAAAGGACAAGGACCAGTTTGCCGCTGGCGGTGTGCAGTCCACCCCGGGCGAAACGCTCGCTGAGCTCGTGGTCCGTCTCGACAGTCAGTTCGAAGACGACATTGGCCTGTTTGTTTTGTTCTTTCTCAACTTTATCAAGATGCAACCCGGTGAGGCTCTCTTCCTCGTCGCCGACGACATTCACGCCTACGTCTCGGGTGACATCATGGAGTGCATGGCCGCCTCCGATAATGTGGTGCGCGCCGGCTTCACGCCCAAGTTTAAAGATGTGTCCACCCTCGTCGACATGCTCACGTACAACTACGCGCCCATTGAAGAGCAAAAAATGACGCCCACAGAGTACCCCTACGCCACCCTCAATCGCGCCGGCTACAGCAGCGGCTCGGCCGTCCTCCTGTACGACCCGCCCATTGACGAGTTTGCCGTGGTGCGTAGCGTTCTGCGCGGCCCGGACGCCAAGGCGACCTTTGAGCCGCTCGACGGCCCGAGCATCGTCATTTGCACAAACGGCACCGGCACCATCTCCGTCGGCCCCACGAGCTACGAGATGAAGGAGGGTTACGTCTTCTTTGTGGGTTCCACGGCTGAACTGGTGCTCGAGTCGACGACGGGCGAGGACGAGGAGTTTACGACATTCAAGGCCTATTGCGAGGTCGACAACTGTGCCAATAACAGTAAGCAGAAGCTGTGAGGAACTAATTATGAGTATATATGAATACATGAACAAGGCGCAACGTGTGAATGTCTTTGCTTGATTTGAACCTCACGTCTCTCTACTTGACCTGTGTGTGATCATGCCCTCAGGGCCTAGGCGTCGTCTTTGTGAAGGTTCTCTATCGTCAGAAACCTGTCTTCTAGCGACTTGGCCGTCACGGGCCGCGCCCGGATCCTTGCCAACCACGCCTTGACATTTGGAAACTCGTCGAGCGACACTTTGTCCGCAAACATGCCCGGCTGCGTCCTCGCATACCAATGGAAATACGCAGTCATGAACCACGGCAAAAACGCCAGATCCGCATAACTATACCGCCCGCCCACCAGGTACTCTTTTCCCTCGAGCGCCTTGTCAACCACGCCCGTGACGCGTCGTATCTCGCTCACGTAGCGCTCCACGGCGCTCGGCAGCTGTTCCGCGTGGTACTTGCTGAACCACACGGCCTGACCAAAGTACGGACCCTGGCCGGAGACTTGAAAATGCAGCCACTGCTTGGCGAGGAAATACTCGGGCGTGCCGCGGGGGAAGGAAAGGCGCTGCGGCGATGAGGTGTCGTAGGTCTCGACGAGGTACTCGAGGATGGCGCCGGATTCCCAGAGCGTAATGCCGGTGTTGGGGTCCTCGAGGGCGGGCACGCGGCCGTTGACGCAGAGGTCGGTAAAGGGCGGGGATTTGACGGCGGCAAAGTCAATGATGCGGTGCGTGTACGGGAGGGAGAGCTCGTCGAGGGCGAAGGCGACCTTCCATGGGTTGGGGCCGTGCTCGACGCCCCAGAGGACGAGGGGTTTGAGGGATGAAGTCATTTGGGAATGGTAATGGGATGATGGACCGAAGGTGTTTTACAAAGTGGCTTGTGAAATGGTAAATCTTTTAGAGTCCTGCAATGGCTCTTTATAGTGGTGTGTATTTGAAGCTGATGCCGCTAGCATATGCTTCTCTTGCAGATGAACCCACATGGCCACAATGGTATTACAAATCAAAGACACGCCGCCGTCATTGCTGACGATGAGCGCGTGGTTTGTAAGTTGACTCAATTCCAGCTTCCTATCCCTGTGTCTGCCCTCATTGAGTAAAGTCATTGCCGTTGCCAAGCCCATTACCAATCTGGCTGGGTACGTATTACACTGTCACTTACAAGTCGGCGAATTTCCAGAGAGAAGTGGAATCACGATGACTTCATATGAATTCTTAAATGCGGAATTGATTGTTTCGATCGATACCGGCGTAAAGACCAGTGCTTGCTCTGGCGGATGGAGTTTGGCGTGCAGGCGACCCTTGATGTCGCTACTACACAGGATATGTCGCCGAAGCTAGCGATGGTATACAGCTACGAATAAAGCTCTCATGTTAGTTAAGACGGAGCTTTGGCTAGTACTAATAGTGCCAATCAGTGGGCATCCGGTGTGGGTATTGAAAGTGTGGTCGTCTGCCCAGGTAGTACTTGTAACTTTTACACGACATTCTAGTCAAGAGAGATGTCGAATAATGGATGCCTCTGAATATCAAAAAAAGAAAAAAAAAATGATTTCTTCGTGATTGAATACATTTGAACATGCCAGTTGCAGGAAGCTACACTCTCCGCTGTGGCCAAAGACACCTTGTATGAAACCCTTGGGCTGTGAGATGGACGATTCTCCGGCCGCCAGCGCGAACCTCCATGACGAGATGGCGAAAAAGTCGTCCGATACGTGCCTCGGCGAGTAAACGGCCGCATAGCTAGTTGGACCGCAGAGGATTTTGTCGCCTTTACAGCAGGTGGCATGGATAAATGACATTTTGGTGGTATGGATGGATGTCATTTTGGTGGTATGGATGAATGTCATTTTGAACTATTAATTCTTGAAAGAGTGCATGAGAGCCACACGTTGTTCAGAGCTCCCCTTTTCGACAGCACACGCTCCTCGCCGCTCACTTTGTAGGCTGTAATGCAAACCCCGGGGTGTAATTCTAAGCTATAGCATTTTTTTTTTACTTAAGATGTAATTTTATTCTTTTACTTTTTCGCAAAATCGACTTTCCCTCTGCTTCGCTTCCTGCAGACAGGTCGCCCGCCTCAGATGTCCTGAGAAGTCCCGGCCACCGGAACACACTGCACAGCTTGCCCATATCTTCTTCTGCTTGATAGAAATGGCCGCTCGAAGCGGATGGACATCTTGGACGACTCTTTTTTTGGTTCCAACTGAAGAAGTCGCACAGCATATCGCGTCTTGCACGCGACACGACAGAATCATTGACCAGTTCAACGTGCCTTGTAGATGTGCAAGGACTCAAGTCATTACATGTGCCCACTGATAAGTCATGACTATAGCTTCAATGCAATCAAAGCTGAATATTACTGTACAGGTACATTCAGTGTCTACGACCAGTCAAGGACCATAGAGTCGACACCTCTTCATAGCAGCTATCCTGCTATACAAGAGTACCTAGCTTACAACCTTGCAAAGGAGCTGACCAAAGACTTGGTAAGCCTAAAGTGAGGCATTGCAATAGCACAAAGACGCCTGTGGACGGTCGGCTGTTGAAACACAATATGTGACGGGCGAGAGAGCTGATCTGTGGCCATCTGAACGAGTCCGTCATGAGCAGGAGGAATATCGCCTCAATGAACAAAATACCGAGCCACGTCTTCCCGTATAGGTTTCTACGCGACTTTGCAAATTGCATCTATAATTAGCAACAAGAATCTCAGGGTGTTGAGGAAACGAGCCCATTACCCCTCTATTCCTTCCTATTATCAACCAACCAATTTAGTTACCCCGCCACCAACGTTCGAGTCTCAGCTGGATGGGTGCGTCGAGCTGAGAGCCTCTTTTTAAGAGCCTTTTTTGATACCCTCTTTTTTGCGTTCCAATTCGGATCCTTTTCTACTTCTTCTGATTTTCTGGGAGCAAGTACGATGAAACTTGTCGCAATGACGCAGTCTGCTTTGTGGAACCAAGCCTTGTTGTGTACTCCAACTGCCACCCCAGGAATATGCGGGGTTCCCAGTGTGGCCGAATCGCCTCGTCGGGCAGCCTGCAGAGACGCATACTTCTCAAGCAAGCATCATTGCGAGACGGGGCTCTTCCGGAGCATACACGACGGAAAGAGGCACAACATGATTGATGCCGTATAGAGCCTGTCGACCGGTCCATTCGTCTAGACCACCATCATTCCAGTAACACGATAGAGCAGGTGACCCTTCCCGAGAGCCTCGTCGTATAGAGTTTCGCACCATGCTCCAAGCTCAACAGTCGGCTCATGTTCGTGCAATATAATCGAGGCGCTAGCCCTCCATCAGACTCGCGATACTGGCCAACTAGCTAGCCTTTCCCTTTTCAGCTTTGAGCCCCCCGCCATGCGATGCATCGAACCTCGTATTCTACCGTCTGCCGTGCTTGGCCTGCCAAGCCTCGCAAGTATTGCTTGGTATGTAACTGAACATATCCAATCGGCTTCCCAGAGTCATCAATAATTGTCTGTCAAGGTGGTCTTGCATCCTTCTTCAGCTAAGGCACCTCTTTTTTTTTCAGCCCTGCGAGAGCTGAAGTCGGATACATTTCGGTCCGTTGGGATGACTGCAGCTCTGAGTGGTCTTTGGAGATGCACGTTGAGGCAGCGTAATACAACGCCGCCTACCTCACAGGCCACAAGTGGTGTGATGCGGTACACGAGCCGAATGCGTAGAAATGAAGCAATAGTCTGCTGCTCAGCCTTACTCGCGGCGAACACGACGAATCCGGCGACATGAGAGCTGAGTCGGGCAGTTGAGAGAAGCCGTTTGGCGAGCGAGATGCATGTATAAAAAGGAAGGGATTTCTCCAAAAGTTTTGAGAAGGCTGCTTTGGTAGACCCAAACTCATCACACATTATACCTCGAATTCCCTTACTTACACATCTTTCACTTGTTCAATATGATGCTCAAGCAGCTCACCATCGTCGCCCTCGCCGGCCTCGCCACCGCTACCGGCCCAGGCAAAGCCAAGGTCATCAACAACTGCAGTTTTGAAGTCACGCTGTGGCCCGTTGGCGGCGAAATCTCGCCCGCGCACACGCTCGCCGCCCGCGGCGGCAAGTACTCCGAGCAGTACACGCGGGACCCCAAATCGGGCGGCCGCGCCCTCAAGATCACGCGCGAGCGCGACGGCCTCTTCACCGGCAAGCCCCAGACTATCTTTGCCTACACCCTCGACCCAAGTCTCATTTATTACGACCTGTCCGACCTCTTTGGCGACGCCTTCAAAGGTTTCCGCGTCCAGGTCGTCCCCTCCAACAATCAGTGCCAGTCTATTGTCTGGCCCAACGGCATCCCGCCCGCCGGCAGCCAAGTCAAGAGCTGCTCGCGCGAGAGCGACACGACTCTGACCCTCTGCGCTTAAAGAATAGAGAGCAGAGAGCTGATCACTTGACGCTGCGCTGGGAAAGGCCCAACCGTAGACTGAGAATTCGGAGCGCTTGGTGCCTGACTATACAGGCCGGTGGTCATGTATATATGTTCTGCTGGATGACAATCACGAATACGAAATTGGATAAGCTTACTTTTTTGTGATCATAAAGCCGTGACTCCGTTCTTTGTTGAATAAATCATCGCTATGCTGGTATCGTATTATGTAATGGATCTGACGCCACGTAATTTCTCCTCGATCGACGCTGTATCGGACTTTCCGCGCAAAATGCCTGCGTTCCTCTGGCTTCAGGTGGTTTCGAGCATACTCCTTTGCTAAAGTGTTCTCTGGAACCCCTCCTAGGGAGGCGGCTGCGGATTATTGCCGACCGTCTTGTAGAGGTCGCGCAGCTCAAACTCATCATGTCCCCCCTCCGGTATCTCGCCCACGACGCGCGCCGGCTGCCCAGCCACAATCGAGAAGCTCGGAATCACAGCAAAGGGCGCAATGGTGGCGCCGTCCAGCACCTTGACGTAGTCCTTGATGATGGCAAACTCGCCGACGGTGCACCCGCGGCCGATGGACACGTGGCTGCCGACGCTCGCGGCCTGCACGACGCTGGCCGCCCCGACAAAGACGTGGTCGCCCAGCCGCAGCGGCATGTACGTGTATGCGCCCTTGTACATGCGGCCCGGCGGGCGCAGCGTCACGCCCCGGCTGAGGAAGCAGTATCGGCCGATGGCGACGGCCGTGTTGGAGGCGGCAGCGCCGCTGGAGGGGGTCGAGGAGGAGGAGGAGCTAGAGGGCGCGGTTCGGACGAGGTCACCACGGATCATGACTTCGGGCTGGATGACGGTCTTGCCGCCGAGGACAATGTTTTGTGTGCCGACGAGGACGGCCTTGCGAGCGACCTTGTTGCCGGTGTCCTAGCGGGGGGTCAGCACGCTGGGATTCCGTAAAGAATCTGATTCGAGATCAAGTGGCTCGTACGGTTTCTATATAGTCACCTTTTGCTGATCGGCGCGACATCTTGATGGACGTTGTAGCTGTAGCGATGCATGTTGGAGTTGGGTTGCGGGCTGCTCATTGGCGCTGGAGCTTGTGTGGGGCAACAGACAAGAAGCAGTAGACAAAGCAAAGTGTGTGATAATTTAGTTACGTTGGGTGGAATATAGAAGCAGTGATCATTGGTCATTGAATGAATGATCAATGAAGCCAGAAGATTGATCTTCGTTCAAATATATGCCAAAATTTTCATAGCACCGATGTTGCTATCCTAGGCGTCCAGCCAGAAGCAAGTACCCCAATATGCTAGCGTGCTGGTTGAGCCATGATCAGCAACGAGGTCAAGGACACAGCAAGACTGTCATAGGGCCTTTTCGCTCCAAGAGTTTGAGATGACCGGTTTAGAAGAAGAACCATCGCTTGCATGAGCTTTGATAAAACGAGCTATGTCGTCATTGAGGCGTCTGTCAAAGGCATATTGAGCCAGATGATATGGGTACGACATATTCAAACGCGTCTAGCCAAGAGAGAAAAAATAGGAATAAAATGGATAAAGTATCAACTCCAATTCTTTCAAGTTTCATAGCAGCACAGTCTCATGCTTTTAGTATTTTGGAACAGACTTCCTCACTAGATGACTCGTTGAATCGTGACAGAACGCTGGGCCAAGACCTCCCATGTACCAACACTGGGGGCTATTTGAGGCGGAAAGCAGGGCAAAGAAATGGCAGCTCTTGTGAATCTTTGGTTAAGAATGCCAAACCAACTTTACAAACTTGCAACTACTTCAGGCACAACGCCAAGATGTTCACATCCCCAAGGGGGAGGCTGTGTCTCGGTGTGACTTGTTTCCGCATAGAACAAGCCCGTTTTGATTGCTTCTGGCGATTCCTGCTCATGCTCTAATACACCTTGTTCTACGGAGACGCATTCGCCATCAAGCTGCGACAAAGCTGAACATGAGGCATCTGCTGGGTCCCTGGCTTTTTTGACACTGCTACGATTAAGATATGCAGCTGTTTGTCGCGTCGAGCAGCGTCCAGTGTCTTGCATAAAACACATCTCGGCAAGCTATCGAGTTTCACCTTTTCCTGCATGCTTGCTAACTTGTTTCTCATTAGGCACTAAAACACCAAAAACCCACGCGAACCGTTGATAAAGTGTCAATGCGTTTTGCTCCAGAATGATGCTCCTCCGAAACGCGGAAATTTTTTTTTTTTTTTCTTCTTTTCTTCTTCTTCCTTCCTTTTCTGGCTTCTCCTTCCCCCCCTTTGCGGATTGCAACCCGGACCGTTCTAGTTGAAACTCTTTCCTCGTGTGATTTTAAAACGCATTGATGACTAGGGAGATCGGAACAAGACCGTGATGAGAGGCGTGGCGCAGGGCTGAAGGAACAGAGCGAGCGATTGTCGCGACTGAGTAGAGTTCATACAGGCGGCGGAAAAGAAGGATGCAAAAAAGACCTCGTCTAGGCGCGGCAGCAGGTTCTACCATATTTATTTGTGTGTTTTTTTTTTCACAGAATTTATCGCCCACAATGAAGTACCCCTTTTCTTTCTTTTCTTTTCCATCTTTTTTTTTCTTCGTTTGCTTGGTGAATGGGTCGAGGTTATTCTAGCCACAGGGCAGACAGACAAACGGAGGATCACGACCCCGTTTCAGAACCTCTCTGGTGGCTTGCATCACCAAAACAGCCCCTGCACTCCTCGGTATCGACGTCGGTCCGGGCCAAGGGTGGAGGAAGGAGCATGTTTGGCCTCGGATCTCGTGCAGATTCCGCTCTCGTCTCCCATCGCAAAGGCGGGGGGGGGGGGGGGGTTGCGACAAGCATCGTGGGTTTCTGGGGTTGCAGTGTGTGGATAGAAAAGAGCCAAAAAGTGGTAATAACGGTGCCGCTAAACCCGGATGAACGTTTTTTTTTTCTTTCGACAAAATTGTGGTACGTCGTCCGATTGTTTTTGGTGCCGGCGTTGTACAATGTCTGCCTTTTTTTAGCCGCCTAACCATGAACAAACGAAGCTAAAAAAGAAGCCATCTTGAACGACGCGAGGGCTGGTTTCTATATTTGGGGGCTGGGGTTTGGCTGGCTTATTTGCGGCTGTTTGGTTGGACAAGATCTAGCGTTCGTTTGTTATGTCCGTTTTTGGTATGAGCACAGCTCATACACTAGTAAATTTTGGTTATTCTCTTTCCAAATGAGTAATAGTGCTAGGATAATATTATCGTTTATTCAATCATTTCTATTTAAGCGCCCGCAGGTACATGTGCGGTGTAAGATGCGGGGTGCCTTTCTGCTTAGGCCCTGCATGGACAAAGTATCAAAGTATGCCGGTACATACAATAGGAAAATAAATTTGGCAATGCGGCAATGCAAGAACAGGGGTGAACGATTCCATTTGCGGCAACGGTGACCCCCCCATTGTTCCTGCGCTGGAACTCTGGTACTTGTGATCCGTATGTAGATGATGTCTCAATCTGACGTGCAGCACAACGATTCTTGCTGATCCGGCCATGTAATACCGGCCAGGGAGGGAGGGGTGGTTGGGTGGTGGTCTCAAGTCCACTAAGCTTAGGGCGTATCTGCGTGTTTCTGTTCTATTAGGAAATTGGTATTACAAAGCCATGTACGGATACATTGGCGCATCTTTTTTAAACCACAAAGTTTTTCTTTTGACTAACCATTGAACCATGGCGTATGCGGGGTGTGCGCAATCAAGCGAGCAAGCCGGATATAACGGGCCTCGTGGTGTCTTGGCTCTCCGGACGCGCCATGCAAGAATGCTAAGCTTGTCAAAAGCTATTGAATCCATATGCCCATCATCGTCAGCTGAGAAGAGAAAATAGAAATCAATCATTTCAATATGCACAAATCTCCCACAGAGATGGGTGCCGGTGGTGAGAGTCTTCTTGCCGGTGGCTTGGGTTGCACCAGCACTGGATGCTTCCTCAAACTAACACCGTGGTCTTGCTCTCAGCTACTTCTGAATTCGCGTCGTCTTTTCCCTATTGCTACCTAGCCTCACATCGTCCTTGGCCATCGTGTCAGCCCAGCCCCAGCCCACACACAACACACATTCTTACCCGCCCTTGGCTGCTTCGGGACGAGGCCCGCGCCCCCTTCCGCCTCCTCCTCCTATGGAGTCTTACCCCATGTAAGAATAGCTTATGGCAGACAGACAAGCAGACAAAGAAAAGAAGGAAGCGAGAGGATCTGCCATTCGCCTGCAGGGGGGCAGTCACTCTCAAGGAGGCTCGTCAGAGTTTTATCCCAAACGTTTGGGTCGTGCAATCTACCTCGTGTCCCTCCACCCCCCCTCTTCCCTCTTTACCAGATCTTGTATCCGTAGATATAAAGCGCTGCCCGCCAGCCTCCTCCACGTTGACGAGTAACAAGAGCTCATCAACCACTGCAACAATTCCTCCCACCTCTCTACGTTTCTTTACTTTTTTTTTTTTTTGCGAGAAAGAAAGCTAGTTTCTCGAAGCTTATGCACGACGCGCCGCTAGCTGCATCTCGCCCAGACTCTGCAAGCGCCCTGGCGGAGTACCCTTGAAAGAAGCCACCCCCCTTCCCAATAATACCACGTTATTACCTTGCAGGATAGCTGGATAGCTGCACCCGTTCTATTCTGGGAACCGCCTCGCTTGGTCATACACACACGCAAACGTTGACTTTTCTTGTCTCTATATACTTATACCCGAGACAATCCTTCTCCCAATTCGGTTCAGATCTCATCATCTAAACCAACATCATCCAAGACATACGTTTGCTTCCTTGTCTTTTCTTCTTTTCTTCTTTTCTTTTGACTTTGTTTCTTCTCTTTTGTCCAAGATCTTGTCTTTCTTCTTTTCCTTCGACTTTTTTCGTCTCTTTTGTCCAAGATGCTTTCCAAGTCCCTCATCCTCCTCGCCTCTCTGGCTTCAGTCCTCGCCGCCCCGGCCGCCTGCCCTGCCAAGGTGCAGACTCCCATTCTCCCTCTCAGCGGTGATGGTATGTCCTCGATATTTTCCACGTCCTAATAAGCCCAATTGGAACCTCGACTAACACCTTCTCCCTCCCCCACCAGCCAAGGAACTCTCCAACCCCCCGGCCGACCTCAAGCTCCTCCACATCGCCCTAGGATTCGGCATCCAAAACTACACCTGCGAAGCGCAGGGCGCCACGCCCGTCGCCACCGGCGCCCTCGCCGTGCTTTACGATGCCCGTCCCCTGCACCCCAAGCAAGGGCCGCGCTCCCTCTCTTCGGAGCGCTTCAACGCCCTGCCCGGCGACGTCCTCGCGCAGCACCCCGTGCCGCTCAACCTCAACAACACCAAGGACCGCGCCGACCCCGCCCACCCGGGCGCCGACCTCGCCGCGCCCTTCCCGCCGCCCGCCGACCTGACCGTCGACGGCATCGACGAGCCTCTCGCCTACATTGGCCACCACTTCTTCACCGATCAGGGCGTCCCCAGCTTCCTGCTCGACAATGGCGCCATCTTCTTGACGTCGAAAAAGGACGAAGCCGTCAATGCGCCCGCCGACGCCAACGCCGGGCCCGACGCCACGGGGGCGGTCGCCTGGCTCAAGCTCAGCGCCACCGATGCCGCCGTCGGCCCGGCCAAGCTCGTCTACCGTGTGCTGACGGCGGGCGGAAACCCCCACGGCTGCGACAACGGCGCCGGCGGCGACAGCACCAGCTACACTGCCACGTATTGGTTTTACGGTTAAATCTGCAGTGGCTTGCGCTTGCCGATAGATTTTTTTCCGTTTTCGTCTCCTTCTTTCACTCGCTAGATACCTTTAATGTCGCTGCTTGTCATTTTATATGGAGAGGTCAAAATTTGTTTCATGGGTTTTCATTTTCTCTCTTTTTTTTTTTTTTTTTTTTGCATTTGCATTACACGGCTCGTTTGGGATATAAAAGGTTGTTTTTTCCCCACAGCATTTTCACTGTTTTCGTTTCCTTTTCCTTTTCTCAAAAGGTAAACGCAAGAAGTCAATCGCTAGAGATGTATATAGCAATCATGCATTCATTCTCGAAAAACCTCGCGTCTGTCAGAACAGTCTCGCCTCCACTTGCTGCTCTGTCTGCTCTTACACATGGCACCTCAAGGCTTGTAGTGAGTGGTTATCAAGCGATGCTGGCGAAACACGGCGCCAATGCCTGCCCCAATAAGATGTGCCGCATTATAACACCAACATGTCGTCCAGAGCCTGCATTAACTATGCGCCCACATCATTTTTGGACTGTCCTCTCTTGGCATTTGTAAGTCGTGGCAATGGCGGCGACCCACCACCTCAGGTCAGCGGTTCCTGGCGGCTACGGAGATTGCTTCGGCATGCATGTCACTCTGGTTCTTTTCTCAAATAGATTCTGATATCGTATGTAATCATTGGTCATTAGAATTCCAACGTCAATCTTTTTTCGTGGCTGCCACACTACTCGGGCAACATGCAGGCCTGCAAGTCCTGCTTGACATGCCCCGCCCCTAGGCACCGTCTATCTCATGCTGGCGTCCAGACCACCGGCCAAGTCCTGCTCGAGACCGTTGGCGCCGCCCAAGTATTCCTGAGGACGAGGATCTTCCGATTTCCACTGCGTCGAGCTCTGGGGCATGGGCACCTGGCTCTGCTGCTGCTGTTGCATCTGGGCGAGGGCGGGGCCCGAGGTGGGCACGGTGCGGACCATCTGGCGGAAGCGCATCACCTCGTCGAGAATCATGCGACGCATCTCGGGTACCTCCTCAACAACCTCAAAGTCAAAGTTGAAGGTTGTAGGGCAGTCGGGCTCATCGGAGGCGTCGTGCCAGATGTGCAGGTAAGGGTGCTCCAGGGCTTGCTCGACGCTGATGCGTGACGATGGGTCAAAGGCCAGCATCTTGTCGAGTAGATCCAACGCGTCGGGGTTGGCGTTGGGAAACAGGCTAGGGAAGGACCTCTTGGGCATGAAAGGCAGGTTGCGGACGTATTCCTGGGCACGGGGTGAGCCAATGCGGGAAAGTGTCTCCTCATTGGGGGTGCCGAGGATGTGAAGAATTTGGTTGAGCTGGTCAACATAGTCGCGACCCTTGAAGAAAGGGCGGCCACCGAGGAGCTCGGCGAGAATGCAGCCAACAGACCACACATCAACTAGTCAAGGTTAGCATGATATTTTGCGAACAGTGGTCATTGCCTACGCACTAGCTTTGGTGTAGCTCTGGAAGCTCAGCATAATCTCGGGCGCGCGGTACCATCGGGTGGCAACGTATTCTGTCATATATCCGGCATTTTCCTGAGGGTCAACAGAGAAGCCGCGAGCAAGACCAAAGTCGCAAATCTTGAGCTCGCAGTCGGCGTTGACGAGTAGGTTTCCCGGTTTCAAGTCACGATGCAGCACATTGGCCGAGTGAATGTACTTGAGGCCGCAAAGAATCTGGTAGATGAAGGATTGAAAGTGTGCGTCAGTCAAGGGCTGTCCCGAGCGAATAATGGCAGCCAGGTCGCACTCCATGAGCTCTGCAAGGTGTTAGCATGCACTCTGTGACGGGTCGGGGTAAGAACCCAGTCTGACCTTCGTATAGATATGTTTCGTTGAAGTCATTCGGCCGAGGAATGTCCATGTCGTAGAGGCAAGTAATCTGGCGAGGCGATTAGCGTGTGAGGACACCGGGGTCGGGGCGGGCGGGCGCACATTACGGTGGCCGCGAAAGTGCTGGAGCAGCTTTATCTCCCGCAGCGCTCGCTTGGCAAGAATCTTTTTGGAAAAGACATTGGTGACTTTTTTGATAGCGACACCCTCGGAAGTTTGGTTGTTGACGGCCGCACTGAACAGAAAGAGGCGCAACGGTTAGTCGTAAAACCCAGATACGACGTGCAGGTCGGCGCGGGGTACGAGGCATGGCCTCGACGTCACGAAGCTGTCAACGACTTACCAGACGATACCGTAGGCACCTTGCCCAACCTCCTTGGTCACAGTGTAGCGTTCGTCGACAATGAAATCTTGATTAAAGACCTTGAAGACTTTGCGTCCCTGGAGATCGCCCATGATGGCGATTTTGTCGCACGGCGAAGAGCGCGTGCGTGCGCAAAAAGCGAGAGTGCGGGGCAGAGGCTTGCCCGAGGTATGGACGAGTAACGGCGACGTTGGCGCGTGTGCGAGCAGAAGGCTATATGCAGATATAACGACGGGACAGAGGAGACTCTACAAAGAGGCGTGGTGCAGAAATCGAGATGAGACGCTGAAGCGAGCTACCTGGAGAAATGGAAATATATGGGATGGTGGTTGATAGCAAGTTATATATGGAGCCAGGAAGCTGGTCAAAAGCTGGTCGGCGGCTAGAGGGAGCCTGGACCGAGCCTGGAGGAGAGGGGAATTTGAATATGGCCCTTTTGGGGGTGGGCAGACCGAGCAAAAAGAGAGAACCCCACCAAAGAAATGAGCTACATTGTTTGAGTTAACGAATGAGCTGCTGTGCTGCTCAACAGGGGACTTTGGCGGAGATCAGTTCTCCCTCAGTGGAGGGGCAGAGCATCCAGTAAAACAATCCCTCTGCCAGGCCACAACAGCGCCAACAAAGGCCCGTAAAATCTTCTACAGCCCTTTTAGAAAGAGCTTCACCAACTTTCTCGCAGCCATCGAACAAACCCTTGCTCGCTTTGCACTCGCTTTGGCTTCCTACCTCTAACCATCAAGTTCTTTCATCTGGTCGCCATCCTCGTCGTCGCCGTTGCTCATTTTTTCACCATCCCTCCGCCCATCACTGGCTTCACACCATGGCTGATCCCAATCCAAAAAGTCGTCATGTTCTTCCCGCAGCCACCCAGTCTCGCATCTCGTCACCTCGCTCGCTGCTCTCATTGGCCGCCCCGGAGACTTTGCCACCCAGTCATGCTGCCGATGCTTGCTCGTCACGATAATCTGCCTGTCCTCGTCGCTATATACCTAGTAATATGCCCTTGCCCATTACCCTTCTTAGTTCGAGTCTCAGACTGGAACAAGCTGCCACATCTCGAATCATGCCACCCCTCTGGTCACGCTATCCTCGTCGAGGTAGTCATGTTGTTGTTTGCAAACTCCTCGGCCCCAGGCGAGCAAAACCTAGCTGTATTTGTCACGAGCCAGATATTGGCCAATCTCGAGCTGCCCGGACCAGAAGGTGATAATGCACAGCCTGCGGAGCGCCATGAGCCTCAATCCTAAATACCAGTATGGCCTGCCAAACTGGGCCTCCAATGCGACGTTTGCTCTGCGACCCCACACCGTGACTTTTAGGTCAGACCAGCAACAAGACAAAGAAGCCTTGGCCTGTTTGAGCTGCGATACGTGTTCTTCGACCTTTTTTCTGACCATATTTTGAATCGGTCTCAGCCACCACTCGTCTAACTCTCCAATACGAGGCTCGAAGCTCTGGCAAACTGATCACACAACAGGCTCCGATGCCATATATAACGGCCGCGGTAGCGTCCAGACCATCACTCGCCGCAGCAGCCTGATGTGGAATCAAGTTCTCTAGACTACTCCGACTCGCGGTGAGCATAAACGAACCACTCCATCGTCTACTTACCTAGGAGCCTTTCAGTGCATCAGGCAGCCAGCTCTAAGGAGCACTTTGAAAGTAGCAGTCCCGCAAGTGATCTCAAACCTAGTTGACGTGCTTGGCGAGTACGTTGACGAAGAGGGCGCCGACCACTACGCGACGATTGGCCGAACTGCATACTCTGATGAATTAAAAACCTGGTGAGATCCGGCTGGAATCTGACCGGGTCTTTCTATGCAAATGAAATGTAACATGCGACGGCTAGTGATTTCTGTCCGCACCTCTACCATGAGTCGCTGTTGTCCAAGCAATGTATCATGTACAAACTGCGAGGTACAATTTCTTGTTCTCGACGGGGTCTTGTTGATGGAAGGGTAATGAGGGGCTTACGAAGGCTCAGCATTGGAAGAGCAGAACGGTAGGCCCAAATGATCTGCGAGAGACTCGCCCTTTCTGATGATTCATCATATACGTCTGTCCACATTCCAGGAGATGTGACTTGGACGATAACCGGCAACGAATGTAGGGACCAATCCTGGGTCTGACTGCATTGCATTATACTATTCCATCATCGCCTCTATTAGCCCGCTACGGTGGCAGAGTACGTATGTATCTACATGTCATTACTCGTCATTCATCCTCATCCGCTTCTCCTCTTATCTGGGTATCAGCAAAATCATCAACCTCCGCCTGGTTCCTCTCGTCCTTCTTCTTCTTCTTCTCCTCCTTCGCTACAGCGACGCCGTCTTCTCGCCGCCGCCGCCTACAACCTCTGCCAAAAAGTTCTGCGAAAAGCGCGAGCACTGCTCAAACGCGCGCTTAAAGCCCGCATCGCCGCCATAGTACGGATCATTTACGATTTCGGCCTTGCCGGCGCCGCTGTACTCGCCAAAGAGCATGACGCGCGCCTTGGCGTCGGGGTTGCCGCGCTGTAGGCGCACCAGGTCGGACAGGTTGGAGCGGTCCATGGCGAAGATGTAGTCAAACTTTTCAAAGTCGGACGTGGCAAACTGTAGAAACAGGAACGGAGACTTTAGCACATGGCGCGAGGAATGGCGTGGACAGACTGGACCCGCTGAAGGAGAGGGCAGTCGTGTGTAAGATGTCGCAGGCACGAGGCGAACGAGCAAAAGCAAAGAGGGGGAGTGCTCATAAAGGTGATACGTACGCGTCGCGCAGAGTGGTGGTAGTCTGTGATGCCATTCTCCTCGAGCGTCGCCATGGTGCGATCGTCGGGCGAGTCGCCCGTGTGATATGCCGCTATGGAGGGGTTGATTTCTCGTCAGCCCAAAAAGAACAAGAAAGGGAAGGCAGCCACGACCAAAATGCCGCCGGTTTCTTCCATGGACACACTGCTGGAGACAAATGAAGAGAAGAAGAAGAAGCAAAGGACATACCTGTGCCGCAGGAATCAATGCGACCAATCTTGTCCTTCCACTCGGGCTTCTGCGCCAGGTGCCGAAAGATGCCCTCGGCCATGGTCGAGCGGCAAATGTTGCCCAAGCAGACAAAGAGGACGGATATTTTTTCGGGCATGTTGCTTATCCCAGTTATAACTCAAAGCAACGTATAAAGAGGAGAAGAACAGAAAGAGAGAAAAAAAAAATGGCAAAACAAAATGAGGGGAGCAGAGAAAAGACAGACGAGTTTAGAGATCGTTGAATGCAACTGCAGATCGGGCAAGTGTTTGGTGTAACGTGCAAGTTTTTGGCCGGAGCACGGGCCGTTCGTCTTTTGGCCGCGCGGGGTCGCATATCTCGATAGTCTATCCTCCCCTCTCCCGAGACATTGGCCAGCTAACGTTGGCTGAAGGAAAAAAAAAGGGAAAGAATCGACCGGCTTGCCCCTCTTTTCAAGTCGCCGCTGCAAGAAAAGAAGAAGTACAATCAAACGCATCTGGCGAACGGGAAGTTTGTTTCGGCTTCGACCAACCTTGTAGTGAGTGGTCTGCCCTGCCCAGTGCCACCAATACTGCTGTTCGCGGTCCTGGCACGACTGGTTAGACATGGCATCAAGTAACAAAATGGTTGTCAAAGATTTCTTGCATTCATTTTAGATACTTCTTTTATTGTTACTCAGTACAAGAGAGGGGATGCTGCACAGTGTGCGCTGCAGCTATACACGGTTTTTCTGCGTCGGTGGCCGGGTCCCCATGGCCCGCCGTTAGTCGTCCTTCAATGACGCCAAACACCACGACATAATAAGAAACAAAGACGCCGGGCTGAAATAGAAAAGGGGGTGTAATGTACAATATGGATACACGATCCGTCATAAGCAGCCGACGGTGGTTCCGACAGCTATGCGGGCACATGCCAGATTCATTGGTGTGCCGCGTCGTCATGTTATTCATGTGTAGCGTGTAGAGTCGTCGTCTACATGGCCAGTTGCTGACGCTGCCGCTCACGGCGAATGGCCTCGAGAACACCCAGCACACCATTGTTGCGAATGCGCTCCAGCACCATCTTCATTCCGTCACGGCTCTTGCCCAGCTGCGCCTGCGTCTTGGTCGACGCCATGCTTTCGATACTGCGTTGGATGCCCTTGGCTCCCCAGCCGCCAATGATGCCCGAGAACCAGCCGTCTTCTGCCGTCGCCTGGCCAATTTTACCCCGAAGCTTTTCGCCGAGATGAGACTTGAAGATCACCGACGTCTTGACATCCGTCTCGAGGTTCGAGGCGCGGCCGGCCGCCTCGTTGGGGACGCAAAAGTCCTGCTTCTCCACGACGGAGAGCACGCCGGTAAAGTTGAGGTTGCGGCTCTCGGTGCGCATCCAGCCTTGCTTGATGTCGACGACACTCGTTTCGAGAATGTACGAGGCCTTGTCGCCGGCACCTCCGCCCGTGACGCTGGCCGGCAGCAGCTTGTATACGGCGCCCGGCATGCGGCTCTTCTTCAGGTGGATGCGGGTAGTATGTAGTCGCTGCGTTACGGGGTCGACATGGCTGGAGATGGTGTCGGTGCTGAGGACGTGTGCGGCAAAAGGATTGAGGTTGGGCGACGAGTAGCGGAGAAAGTAGGCGAGGGTGACGGTCGGGAAGGGGTGCGAGTAGGTGTGGTTTATCGAATGCTGGAGCACCATTTTTATTCAGAGCGTGTCAATTGCTCCCCGTCGACGGTGCGAGGGAACAGGCTATGCGAATCGGTTTCGTTGCGCGTGCGTGGTAGATGATTATGTGTTGCCCGTGAGCAGGTTCGGCTCAGTCGGGACAGCCCATGAAAAGGTCAAGGGAAAAATCACGAGACCAGCTGAGAGGCTGTCAAGTAGATGATGAAAAGCAGGCAGAGATGGAAAATAAGTCCTGAAGCGACGCAGAGATGACGAGCTGCGAGAGATGATGAAGGAAAATTGAGCGGGAGGGGAAAGATGGAGGGTGGTGTGCTCCAAGACCTCTACAGAAGGAGGGAGAAATGCCAGCAAGAGGAGGTGATGCCAATTGCAGGCAGAGGCGAATTTTCTCCTGGCTGGGGCACGTTTGCTGCCAAATGTCCAAGGTACTGATTGGTTGAAAGTGCGGGGGCTATCTGAGACGTGTTCTGATTGGCCAAAGATGCGGGGCAAACAGTCCGGGGTTCGAGTAGCCACACGTGATTCGTTGCTGAAAATGAGACGACACGGACCAGCTGTGGCCAGACTTTGTCGCAATTGTGCAGCTGCATGCGCCGAAAGTGACCTGAAGGTAGGCTGTCACTTACTGATAGTGTCATGCATCAAGAGCTATTCATTTTCTTCATGCACCCGGATCCTGCGGCTGCAGGGAGATGGATGATGGCCTCTCTGGCACACGCGTTGATTCGATTGCATCACCATCCACGCTAACAAGTGCAGCCTGTTGCCAGTCTGAGGAGCGATGCGTGTGTTGCATCCTCCATGGACTAGCAGTTATTAGTCTTGATTCATTCGCAGATTAATTATTTCATAAAGGTGCATCCAAAACGGCTGGGTCACCAAGGGTTCTTACAAACCATTACAATTCCATCCCCCGCCTAATACATATTCAAAACGAATGCCACATACAACTGTATCATCAGAGCTGAATTCTTGGACGTCTATTGACCTCCTGTACAAAGACTCACATGTATTGTGCATCCATTAAAAAACACGCTTGCCAAACCAATTCCAATCCCATACCCAATGCCTCTACAGCAAAAATTCCTCCTCTGCATAGTGCCCTAGCACGATGAATCCTTCGTCATACTTCCTCTTATCGATCCGCGCAATGATAGCCCCGTGCGAGTGCCCGGTATCATGGATCCAGACCGGATACTTGCGCCATCCCAGCGTGTCCAGGTTGCGCACCATGTCAAATTGGCACGGCGCCAGCGCCAGCGTCGGCTGCGTCGGCTGCGACAGCCTGCGCTCCCGCGTCAGCATCTGCCTGTCTTCTGCATTCATCGCTCCCTCCTCCCCCTCCTCGTCATCATCGTCATCATCGTCGTCGTCGTCCTTGAGGTACTCTTGCTGCTGGGAGTTGTTGAGCGCCTCGTACGCCGACTCGACCTCGCCGCGCAGCTCCTTGATCAGCAGCGGCACGCGGTACTCTTCAATACTGATTCCCAGCTGCCCGCGCTCGTGCAGCCGGATACGCTGCGAGCTGCGCACGTTTTGAATCACCGAGTTGACCAGGTACGCCGCCACTCCAATGGGCACAAACACGGCAATGGCCAGCGCCAGCGGGATGCGCTTCGCGTACCCCAGCAGCGTGCTCCACGGGGACGTTGTCGACACCAGCTTGGGCCGCGGCAGGAAGGGTGTCTCCGGGTCGAGAATGACGTCGCCGCGGCCGGGCACAAAGTTGGGGCGGATGAGGTCGAGGTTGCGGTACGGGTCCGTCTTTTGGATGCACGTCGTGTAGTAGACGGCGCTCTTGTCGTTGGTGATGTTGGCGTAGAGCGTGTGGCGCTTAAACTTGCGCAGGCCCGACATGAAGATGGAGTTGGGGTCCGCCATGACTTGTAGCAGCGGCCGGTTCGTGTCGCGGAAGCGGTCCGTCGTAAACAGCTGCTGGCCCGACATGGACAGCGTGCGCGCGCCGACGACGTTCCAGATGTGGTTGTGCCAGCCGCGGAGAGGCGTGCGCACGCCGAGATGCGGACTCGCAAACGTGCAAAAGTTCTATACACCGGGGAAGTGTCAGCAAAGCGGCACCCAATGGTTTCCCCCCGATACCCCGTAATCTCTCGCGTTGTTCCCTACCATGCACTCCATGCGGTCGAGGATGCCCTTGGCGTACAGCAGCCCGACCGTGTACCGCGAGACCAGCCCGCCGAGCGAGTAGCCAATGATGCTGAGCTTGGTGATGCAACCGCCCGCGGCGTCGATGCTGCGCAGCTCCTCTTCAATCTCGGCGCACACGCGCTCGCCGCCGCGCTCGATGCCGTCGTATGTGAAGCTGCCGGTGTTGCGCTTGGCGAGCAGCAGGTAGAGCTGGTCGCGGGAATGCTCGTCGCGTAGGCATTTCGCAATGTTGCGCATGTGTTCGGGGTTGCCCCAGAGCTGTTCGCGGGGGGGAAGAGGTTGTTAGCATGGAAGTGGCCGGGTGAGCCGCGATGACGTACTCCGTGGACGAGGACGCATAGATGGCCAGCCTTAAGGCTGCCGCCCTGAGAGTCCATGCTGGGCTGTGCAACGGTCGCGTTGAAACCGGTTGGTGATGATAAATTTAGAAGAGTTGGGAAGAGGAAAGTTGGGAGGGGAGAAGCAGGTTGAAGGAGAAAGAAAATTGGGAGAGATGTTACAAGTCCGCCGTTGGCCGCCTGAAGCTTGGCTGCACGTAATCGAGACATTCAGAAGCCGGAGCGGGCCCTGAAGAAAAGGGTCCGCTGCGACCAGCCGAGGCATTTTTTGCCTGGCAAACGTTTCTTTGGGCATATTTATCGACAGGCAGAATATACCCATCAAAAACACGTAAAAACGGCATCTTCGAAAGCGCCAATCAAGCCGTCTAACTGAGCGGCCTTCAATCCCCTACTATCACTATCTCGGGTTCCGCTGGCAAAAGCTGGTTATCCCCGTTCATCCTGGCCAAGTGCCACAGTCGGGCGAGACTGGATCACCAACACCTGAAAATGAGTGTTGGGGCATTCTTTTATTTTCTACTCCTCTTCTCAACGAGCCTTTTATTACTGGTACATGTCAGGCTCAGCTTGTCGGGTTTAATGGCGTTGGGTGTGCCAGCCCGCTACGTATCATTGCTGCACAGCCGCTGAGCACTGGCGCATATGAATTGGAGGCAGAATCATGACCCAAGCTTCATTTTCTACCCTGGCTCAGGACTAGCCACCAGAAAAGTCTTATACATGCTCTCAACCACCCACTGTCGCATACAACTCCAAGTCCTCAGTCGCCCGTACCGTCGCCGCCGTATCAGCCGCGACAAAGAATATCTGGCCCTGCGTCAGCCTCACCTCGCGCCCGTCGTCGCCCACCAGCGTGCCTTCACCCCTTAGCGCAATCGCCACCGTCGGTCCCTGCGCCGGCCGCAGCGCGTGCTCCCGGCCCGCCGCCAACGCAACCCTCAGCACGTCAAACTCGCCCACCGGCGGGGCGAAGCGGGCCGCGTTGTGGTCCACGAGGCCGGTCGCCGGGTCCCGAATCGTCTGCGCGGGCAGGCGGATGCCGCGCGGGCGCGTGGCATCCCCGAAGCGCAGCGCGTCGCAAAACACGTCGGCGTGGTCGCGGTCCGCCGCCGGGCACAGCCCGCCCGCGAGCATGTTGTCGGAGCGCGCCATGCACTCAAAGACGTCGCCCGACAGGTAGCAGTGCACGCCGTCGGCGGGGATGAAGATGGCCTCGCCGGGCGCGAGCGTCAAGAAATTCATGCACAGCACGGCGACGAGCGCGCCCGGGTCGAGGTCGGTGCACTGCGCCTGCAGGTCCCGCAGCACGCGCAGCAGGTGGCTGGCGCGGTGCGCGCCGCCCTTTTTGAAGTCGGCCTCGAGCTGCACGGCCAGCTCGGCCTGCATGGCGCGGATGCTGTCGGCGTCGGCCTTGAGGAGCGCGCGCACCACCTCGCGCAGCGTCTCGTCGGTCCAACGACTGCTGCCCGCGGCGGACGGCGGCACCGCGCCGCGCAGAAACGGCGTGCTGAAGAGCTGCGCAATCTCGTCGAGCTCCTTCCAGCCGGCAAACAGCTCAAAATGCGACAGGGCAATGGCGATTTCGGGCTTGTGGTTGGGGTCGGTAAACTGCTCCGGGTTCTGTGTGTGCAGCTTGGCCGCCAGGTCCTTGCTTGGATGCACTTGCAAGGGGAGAGCCTTGGCAATCGAGAGAATCTGGTCGCCACGGCCTGATTAGTCCATGTCTTGGGCGGCATTTTCCGTCAGAAGCTTCTCCGGTTGTCTTACCTTGGGCAGATATGGCAACTGGTCCCCCCACTTGCCAACCGAGTGCTCTCCTAGGAGCTCAGATTTGTGCTCGCGCAGCACATCGCCGAGCGGCCGGCCATCTCCCAGCCGGCCGGGGAAATTCGGATAATCGCCAAACCACATCTCCGAGTAGCGCTTCTCCTCATCAATTTTGAAATCTGTCTCCGGGGAAGCGGCACACAGGCGTGCCGCAAGCGACTTGCTGCCTTTGCGCCCCCATTCGTAGTTGTTGCATGTTCCGCCAAACGGAAAGATGCGCGATACAGTTCCCATGGTGTTGACTGAGTGAAAAGCGTAGCAGTGTAAATGTTCTGCCGTTCTGTTTCAGTGGATCAAGTGAATGTTGAATTTCTAGAAGGCTTTATAGGCGGCTTGAGAGGAGCGGCAGTTGGTACCTGCGCTGACGTGTTGTTGCTGTAATGCATAGGTAGATTGGCCATTGACCTCATGGTGACGATGCATCCGCAACGACCACTTTTATTCTACATGGGTATTGAATGACTGGAGCACATTACCGAACAAACATGATTTGATTAAGAGACTTGTTTTAACATCTTGCCCAGATCAGTCATCAGGTACCAACCGCAATGCACCATGGCGGCATTACCCAGCCAGTAGTTCCATTGTGGATTATACCCGTCCAGGACGATCGAATCGTGCGAGTCTATAAAAGTAGGAACATGCACCGCCAATCAGTGTCGCATTGTAAGCGGGAGGCATTCTCAGAGCCCATGAGATTCATTATATCGCACAGAAACATGCAACAATCCTTGGGCTAATTCACTTTCTTAAACTCCAACATCGCTGCGAAAATCGAGTCCCTCCAAATTGCTTGCATAAGCCGGGATAACCTTCCTCACTTGCGGCCCGGCCCCTCCACGAACCCGGTGGGGTAATCAACTTTGCCGGTTCGGATAGCGCCGGTCTAGTTAGTTAGATCGATTTACAAGCACAGCTTCCAAAAAGGCAAGTTATCCCGGTCGTGCCATCTCAGCACCCCATACACCTGTCCAATGTAATTGTATAAAGGGACTCGACAGTCCTATGAAAGAAATCACATATTCCCTTTCTCTAACCCGTTCGCCCGTGTACCAGTATTTCTACGATTTCTTTTATTTTTCCCCAAAGAAAAAGACGCAGCAATGAGTCGCATCTTCATGTACAAGGCAAGCTCTCGGGTCATTAAGAACCCCTTCACTGACTTGTCTCTAGCACCGGCGCCACAGGTTTCATCGGCGGCGAGGTCCTGCACGGCCTGGCACACTCGCGTCTTGCCTCGAAAACGGTCGCGCTCGTGCGTAGCGAGGCGCGCGCCGCGCAGATCGCCGCAAAGTACCCGGCCGTCGTCCCGCTCATTGCCGACTTGGACGCGAGTGACGCCATCGAGACCGCTGCGTCTCAGGCAGATGTGGTTCTTCGTAAGTAACTAGGTCCTTTTGCATACTAGCATACCGCCTGCTGACCAACCAAGATCTGGCGAGTTCGAATCACGTTGGCAGCGCAGAGGCCATTGTCCGAGGCCTCGGCAAGTCGCAGAGTGATAGCCCAGGTAAGTCGTCTTCGCGACCCGGTGCTCGTGAGCAATGCTAAATTGGCATGTAAGTCTGGGTACAGATTTCAGGCGCAAGCGTCCTCTCGGGCCCAGAAGTCGCCAAGCACTCGTACGGAAATGCCGGTGCCAAGGTATACAACGACGTAAAAGACGTCGCCGAGTTGCGCGAAATCATTGCGTCGTCCCCCAAAAGAGTGGTCGACAGGCTCGTGACCAATCTGGCCGCCAACCAGCCTCGAGCGCGAACAGCCATCATCTACGGGCCCATGATTTACGGTCTGGGAAAGGGCCCCTTGAACCAGCGCAGCATCCAGATGCCGAGCCTCGCCAGAGCGACTCTGCAAAACGGGTACGCTCCTCATATCGGCAAGGGCTTAAACGCCTGGAGTAGCGTGCACGTTTCCGATATTGCGCAGCTAGTCCTCAAGCTCATCGCGGCATCGCAGGATAGCAACAGCCAGCACCCGCTGTGGAACAAGGACGGTATTTATTTCGCCGACGCAGAAAGAATTGTGAGTCTTCATCCCAGCCATGGAAACCTTTGCCACCATCGGTTCGGCATCGCTGACCAGTTCGGTAGCCTTTTGGCGAAATTGCCCGCAAGATAGCCAGTTTCGCGGCCGCCAAAGGATTCATCAAATCGCCCGCTGTCAGAGAAGTTGATGCCGAGGCCGCGGAATTCATCACGGCACATGCTGCCATCCTGCTCGGAACCAATGCGCAGACCAGAGGAAATCGGGCCCGCACATGGCTGGGATGGGAGCCGCAAGGCCCGAGTCTCGACGACGAGATTGAAAGAGTGGTGACGGAGGAAGCTGCCAACAGCAAGAGGAGTGCACGGTCAAATATGTAAAGCTTCGGCGTGTTTTCTACGATGCTTGGGAAAGTCGCCCATCATAGGGCAACAATAGGGCACCTTTCTAAGCTCGTCACATCGAACCAGCCTAGAGTATAATCTTGCTTCTCCTCTCTCAGAATCCACACTTTCTCTGCCAGCTCGGCCACGATTTTGAAAGTCGGTATTCTGGTCTTCTTTCCCATTTGCCTGAGCCAACCACCTAGACCCTCTCGAAGTGGTGGCTCAATGGCTTCGCACGAAGCCAGAAACGCCGGCCAGAGCATCTGCGCCGCCTCGTGCGGTCCGTCCTCCAAGGACATGCCTTCCAGCACTTTTTGTACCACATTCTGCAGCATCAAGCCATTGATATTTTGTACCCGCCTGTAATAAAACAGAGTGACGGCATGGCGGAATGTCGTAGTCACGCGTGGGATAAAATGACCGCCCAAGTTCGTTGCAGGTTGGCTCTCGGCTGGATCTAGGAAGTTGTGACTGTGAGAATTATCACACGGCATTTTCCAGGAAAGGATGTTGTGTTCGAGAACCTTGGTCCGTCGGCATAGGTTCGCAATCATGCTCACGTCGACATTGGCATCGCGCTGCAGCAACTCCTGCTCATTCGCCAGCCGAATTGTCTGCGACAACAGGCCCAAAAGACTCTCTGGCAGTCCGTACAACTGCGGAAACAGCGAGTCTTGCCAGTCGCCCATCACTTCCAAGTGAATATCATCATGCGCCGCTGCAGCACTTTTTTCGACGCTCATGCGCAAGTCCGATTCGGTGCTCTGGTCTGCGACGCGAAAGCTACGCAGCTGATATCTCGACTCCTCAGTCACTAGACTGGACCGCGAGCCGGGCTTCTGAGGGCAGATGTTGCGCAGAATGCAGCCGCACGTGCTCTCGGTCAGAACGCGGAGGTGTGTGTAGACGTGGTGGAGCGTGCGTAGCTGGAGCGATTTAGGCGATGCAGGCAGCCCTCGTGTGCGGATTAGATACTCGGCTTCTAGAAGAAGATGTTCTGCTTCATTGTACTCGGCGCGCAATATCTTGAGCGTCACGCATGTAAGCTTTATACAAGACGGTGGGGAGGTGAGCAAACATACCTCGAGCATGGTTGTGGAAAGCAGCGCCATTAGCAGCTCCTCATAGTTTGTTCGAGTCAATAGCAAGATCTCCTCTTGGATGGCGACATCGAGATGCTGCCGAGCCTCTTGCTTGTATCGTTCTCCCAAATCGGTCCACCTGTCAGCCGACGCCACATCTCGAGGGGCGAGATGGAAGCAGCTTGACGCCAGGACGGAGTAGAGCAGTGAAAGGCCTGTCGGCGTGGTGGATGAATGCCGAAGTAGCTGTTGGCATGTTTTCTCTGCTGCGGGAACATGGATGTTCTGCCAAGGGCACATACTAGCATCGTGCCGCGCTGTGAATGAGAAAGAAACAACGTCGCTCTTGAAATACCGGAGGAGACTCTGCGTCAACTCTAAGGAAGGATGCAACGCTGGCGAACCTGGTATTGGTGACTCGTATACAGGCCACGGGGTTGCTGATGCATACTTTGGTTCTGATGTCGAGTCTCCAAGTGGGAGAATTGATCTCTGACCCTCATCAGCGGGTGATGGACTTGCAGCAGGTCTGGCTATCGTATATAATATACCAAATGGCCCATGGAAGCGATCCTTGGCCAGCGCTGCGGGCTGCATAGTCACATTCGGTTCTGCGCCCTCCATGTCCAACCCGTCCAGCGCTTTGCCCACACTTAACCGGCCCAGGCTGGTGGCCAGCATTTGCGCCATGGCTTTTTGATGCGGCTCTGTTCCATCAAATCAGCCGTCCTGCAGTCTGACATGTTGACCTGGTACGCGACACACACCTGCAAAGAAGGCTCGGCGGGAAGTTGCATCATCCGGACCGCGGGGCCGCCGAGCGCCCTCGTTTGTCCACTGGAGCCGTGGCCGATACCCGGGACACGCGACACCGAAAGACCGACACATCCGGCAGGCAGGTCGCGCCTCGTCGCATTTGAGGTGACGTTGGCGGCATGTCGCGCAACCCGTGAGTGAGCGATTGCGCTTCATTGTTTTTTCCCACTGTGTACATGTATTGTGAAGCTAGCTGTGTTGCATGTTGGAATGGATTCTCTTTCCAGGCGCTTTGAGCGTTTGCATTTGTCAGCTACCAGGTACGGAACAACTGCCACGCGAAGGCATAGGTGCGTACAGACGATAAGCAAGACCGAAAGCAAGCAGGCGAGAGAGTTAAAAAAAATATAAGAGGAATAATTAGCTTGGAATTTATACTCGATTCTGTTCAACTTTGCTCAACTTTGCTCAACTTTGAGCATGCTAGTAGTAAATAGAGCTTTGCGTGGATTACAATGCCAGCCTATAAATTATAATGGAGTCGAGAAGTTGAACAGGTACAACTCGTCGCTTTGTATCAGCGACTTTGAAAACTTTTGTCATGCCCAAGATGAGCATTGATTCTCTGATTTTAACCCCACGAAAGATTACCATGTTAAATCATTACTTGCCACTGTAAGCCGTACCCCGCAGCCTCTGGTTCCCCAGAGATTGCCCGTCGTATTACTACCTACCCTTCTGGTGCCGACCAGCCCCTCCCAAACGATTGACAACCTCCCATGTGAAAAGGCGCGCCCATTCATCCAATCTGAGCTTCTCCTCTACATCCATATATATTGCAATTGGCGACATCCATCTTCCCAACCGCCTCTCTTCTCCAGCATCTGCCTCGATTTGATGGCCTCTCGCATCGCCGCCACCGCAAAACACCTCGTCCGCACAATGTCCACTGCCGCCGCCCCCGCCAAATTCGAGTTTCTCGTCATCGTCCCCGACAAGCCGGGCACGCTGCAGAAGCGTCTTGAAGTTCGCGCGTACGTTCCCCCAATTTACGCTCTCCTTTCTCTTTCGCTTTTTCATTCACTGACAGCCCAGCAGCGCGCATTTGGCCAACGTCAAGCCCCAGTTCGTGAATGGCACCTATAAGATGGGGGGTGAGTCTTGATTGCTACTGTTATTCCCCGTAACGAGTCTGCTACTGATTGAGGTTGCAAAAAACAGGTGCTGTGCTAAATAGCGTCCCCAACGGAACTGACCCGTCTACCTTTGACTTTCACGGCAGCTCCTTTGTCGCAGAGGCCGAGTCCAAGGAGGCGGTGCTGGAGCAGCTCAAGGACGACGTCTACGTGACCAGCGGCGTCTGGGACCTGGAAAAGGCCCAAGTATTTCCCTTTCTCTGCGCCTTCCGGACAGCCAAGGAATAGTGATGTCCTGGACATTTACCAGGTCTCGTTAAATGCATGCAGCAGCGGGAGGAGTTGTGTCTTGGTATCCCAAAAAGAAAAGTGCCCAGGTGGATTGGATTCCCAGCTGAAACGATACTATATAAAAAAATATTCCAGCATTTTTTCCCGCCGTACAAACAAGAAAAAAAAAAGGTGCTTCAAGTACGACCCAGCGCAGCTGGACTTGTCATACCCCCATTGCTGGATAGCCTCCCCAAGTCTTAAACAGTATCTGTAAGCTGATTGCGTATCCTTTCTGATGTGCCCAAGTGGAATTGGTCATGCTGTGTGACAAAGATCGGGAAAACCTTTGTCGTTTGAAAATAGAAAAGTCGACACCCCGCGAAAGAGAATGACATCGGCATAATCATAAAAAAAAAAAAACAAGAATCAAGGCCGCTCAAGCAGGGGAAACAGCCATTATTTGGCATTGTTGGCAATGTCTTCGTCGGCAGCCACCCGCAGGTCGTAGTTCAAGTCGAAGCACTCGGCAAGCAGCTCCGACACACTGCTTTGCCCTTCGGGAATGTCACCATTGACGACAAACTTGCCATCCACGCGCATATTATCCAGAGAAGCGAGCTGTCTGCTGTTAGCCAACCGGCACACGTAAACCAAGATTCAAGATGAACAAACCTTCATGCTATAAGGGTAAAGTTCCCGAACAGACGACACGCCGCCGTTATCCTTGACCTCAATGAGGCAGCGCTTGAGTGTCTGCAGCTGGTTGTAGATGGGCAGTAGTGCCTCAGAGACCGGCTCAGAGGACAGCATGAAGGAGTAAATGTAGGCGTAGCTTCGTCGAATCAGGTACAGCATGGTGCGCTGCGTCCACAAATCGGCAGGGCGGCCCTTGTCGTCGAAGAAGTTGCCGTTTTGTCGGCTCTCGTCAATCTTGTCGAGCTTGCGCTGGAAGTCGTACAGGTCAGTCTCGCGGAGCGACCAGGCTTGTGTGAGGGAGAGCTTTTCCAGCTCGTTGCGGATGCCGACGAGTGCCCGGTATGTTTCGCGGAACGGTTCGGGGACGTCGCCCTTTCTGCATTGACTGTTAGCGAGCGATCAAGTGTGCTCCAATTGGGATGCATGCCTTTCTAGCACAATCTCGGACCAGCGAGAGCACTTGTCATAGACTTCCTGCATAGTGGCAGCCCCTGGCGATTCTGAACCTGCGACACAGAATTGGCCTCCGTTGTACTTTTCGCCAATCTCGTACAGCTGCTTCTGCAGCTTCTGGACTTCGCTTGAAGAGAACTGTACGCTGTGTCAATTTGGTTACTCTCTCCTTCCGACACGCACATGACGTATGCTCACTTTGGATCTGGTATTGGCATAGGAAATGGAGCGGAGGATAGAGATGAGCTTTTCGTAGGTCGGAAGTGAAGCCTCGTCGAGAGTGCTCAGGCGCTTCTGCAGCTTGACCAGCGTCGCAGTGCATCGTTCGACACGTTTTGACAAGAGTTCCAGTAGGTAGGGCGAGTGCTGAGGGCCCGGGGTGTCATCATTGCTCGAGCGGCTAATGTTGGTGGATAATTTTTCCAGCGTCGCTTTGAGGCTCTCGAGATCCTTCGATGAGTACAGGTTCGCCTCGATGAGGTGGTCGAGTAGTCTCTTGATCGTCGAGCTAAGCGCATATATAGCAGGGGCCTCGTCGTTGCGGCCGATTGTCAGGTAGAAGAGCGACAGGAGCTGGAAGCATGCCTCGAGAACTTTGTCGACTGCGGGGAGGCAACGGATTAGCATGCGGCATCACTGGTGCGCTGAGGCGCGCCGACGTACCTCTGTTCTCGTCGCTGGAGCCCGTCTCTGCGCGGACGGTGGTGAGTTCCTTGACCTGCGCAATAGTCTGGTCGTAAAGCGGCAGAACATCTTGGCTGCGGATATATGTGGTTCTGTCTTGCTTGAGCAAAAGAAGCTTGTCGCGTATTTCGGTGAGGCGCTCAAGAACGGCAAGCTCGCGGGCGTTGCGCGGCATGGGTACCGCGGGGGTGTCCATTTTTGGCGACTGTGCAGAGCAAAGGAGGCAGCTGATTGCTGATGCGAGCAACTAAAATAAATTTATGCATAAAACTCGCAAACCAATAGGAGACCAAGTAACAAAGTGAATAGTTCAGTGGGCAAAGGAAGAGGTTGCACGGCAAGATGATGTTGAAAGAAGGATCTGGAAAAGGTTCCAGCGTTTCCGACGAAGGTGGAGGAGTATGGCGTGGGGTAAGGTAAATTGGGTTGGTTGTTTTGGGGATGACTAGGTAGGTAGGTACCCAGAGGGGCAGAAGAAATAGGTACCTAAAATTTCCCACCTCTTAGCGCGGCGTTGCGATTGCTGTAGAAAGAGGAGAGGGAATTATTCGGATTGGAAGTGTCTTTTCGAGATGTGCAGATGCGTTGACTGTTGAGTCTAGCCTTATTATCATTGCCATTGATTTTCTCTCCTTTGAGTCGCAAACAGAGCATTTGACAGATGCAACTTTGGACCGCAGATGCCGCTGCTAATACTGATACAGCGGGGGCGGCTACCCATGAGTGGGCTCTACACCGGCCATCCATGCTGTTGGCTTGTCTTCGCGCTGAAAGCATCCATGTGCATCCCCCAGCAGTGGACATCTGGACCCAGTCTCTGCTCGGCTTCCTCTACTGATTGGCTACATCCTTTTCGCCAATCAAACGCATTTACTCACCGAGGGTGGGGGCTCACTCGCTCAGTGGAAAAAAGCCACGCGCTGTAGGACTAAGCCACAGGTATGATGGCATGCGTGTGGCTTTGCCTGACCGTCCCGGAAAAACTATTCTCACGTGTCCGCTTTTAGGTCTCGAAGCCCTTTCCAGCCTGAATTTCGCCCATGAGCCTGGGTATTTTTTTCTTGTGGCCCCAGCCCGCTTACAGGCGAGAAAGCCACTCCACGAACCACCTTGCAAACCCACCAACGGATTTGCGCCCTTGGAACGTAGAAACTTCCTTTCCCACGTTCAACTACACATCACAACCACCAACCGTCACAATGTCCAACTCCGAGCTCGCTTCTTCCTACGCGGCCCTCATCCTTGCCGACGATGGCATTGAGATCACCGTACGTTTATACCGGCAATTCGCATGAGCTTTCGGTTTGGGGCTCGACAATCTTCTGTTGGCATCGATTCGCGAAGGAAAAGACGAGGGTAGAGGGCAAGCATCTCAGGTTGGGATAGGGCTCAGTAGAATGGCAATGCTCGACAGTCGACAAATATTTTACGCCCTGTCTCGACCGATTCTAGAGCCCTATAACCGATCAAAAGCCCCGTCTTTACCTTCCGATATATGCGACATGAAGATTCGAATCTCAAACTCGGTCACATGCTACCTACACTGACGAGCGCGATGCTAACTGTCTTCAGGCCGACAAGCTCCAGTCTCTGATCAAGGCCGCCAACGTCGAGGTTGAGCCCATCTGGACCACCATCTTCGCCAAGGTACGACTCTCCAATAACCCCGCGCTCGCACATGGAGCGCGACCACGACCCGAACGCAATACAACGACGAACATGGCACGCTAACTGGTTTCGCTGCACAGGCTCTCGAGGGCAAGGACGTCAAGGACCTTCTCGTCAACGTCGGCTCCGGTGGCGGTGCCGCCCCCGCTGCTGGTGGTGCTGCCCCTGCTGCCGGCGGTGCTGCCGACGCCCCCGCCGAGGAGGCCAAGGAGGAGGGTAAGAATCGTCCCGACTCACCGGCTGCGACCGCGACAATGCTAACCAATGTTCATCAACAGAGAAGGAAGAGTCCGACGAGGATATGGGTTTCGGTCTGTTCGACTAAAGAACCAAGAAACCTACAAGACAAAAGCCTACGACGAACTGTTTTCTTTGCTTCCTTTTGTAACTTTACCACTGCATGGCTTCGGCATTACGAGAAAATACCATTTTCGAATCGATCATACAGGGTCTTGGGAAAGAGGCACGACATATCCTGCGGGCCTTGGGCAAAGTAGCTTTCTTCCATACGATAATGCGATGAAATGCTTCTGAAAGAAACGTTTTTTAACGGAGTTATTTACGCGCGGGGTTAGAATATCAGAAACAGAGTTGGTCTGTTTGGACAAAAAGCACTGCGAAAAAAAAAGCGAAGATAAAAGTCATCTGGCCTTTGAAACCGTGAAATCTGATGGAACTGTCCGCGTATCATGCACTTATCGTAAGTCATGGCATTATGTCTACTCAGTGCCACGCAAAGACATGAAAGCGCCGATGTGCATCTAATTATTCAACCCTTTTCTTTCCAACCGGAAGCTTTGCCATCAGCTCTACCCATGACGCCTCTACTCCCATGTCTAGCACTGTAAAAAGCAATATCGGCCACTACAGCTCTCCCTTGCAACTCTCTCAACGCCTATCACATGCTTTCAGACATCCCGCCAATTGCAAATCGGGGAATACAAGAGACCAGTCTATTTCACAATCAGAGCAGCACTGGGGACGAGACCCGCTTCCTTGAGCGTCTTGGACATGTCAATGTCGCCCTGAAACGTCTGTCGAGGGAAAGTCGTCGAGAAGCTGCTCACCACCATATCTGTTTCGCTCTGGACGGCCTGAGCCAGCTCAAACAGCGTCGTCTCGGCGGGAAGCGTCTTCATAATGTTGCCATTGGGGGTCTGCAATCGCAGACGAGCCTCGGCGTGGTTCGCCTTGGGCTTGGGTGCCGACGCAGCAGCCGCAGCAGCTGGTGCGGCCGCCTCTGGTGCTCTACCCTCGCGCGCCGCCTTGGCCTCGTCGGCCTTGCGCTTGCGCTCGGCCTTGTCGGCTTCAATCTTTGCCTTGATGCGCTTCTTGGCCTCGATGTCGTCGAGCTTCTCCTGACGCTTGCGTGCGGCGTCCTTGATCTGCTCTTTTCGCTGCAGATCTTCCTTGGCAGCTTGCGATTCCTTTGTAGACTTTTGACGAATTTGCTGGTAAATCACCTTATCAGCCATGCGTCTGGAAGAATTGTGTGCCCACTGCTTACCTCATTGCGCTTATGGTCTTCCTTGTCTCGCACAGCCTGGCCGGCGCGCTTAGCCGCCAGCCGCTCTCGCAACTCCTGGAGCCTCGTCTTTTTCTCTTCTTCAGTCAGGGGGGCTATCTCTTCTGTCGATTCGGAGAAGTCGGTATGCTCTCTGACAGGTTGGGCAGATTCAGTACAAGCCATCATCCAAAAGGCACACAAAGCATAGCTGGCAGGACTCACGTTTTGCTGGCATGAAAGCTGGCCAGATCTGGTGTTCTGAACTTCTTGCCGCAATCGTTGCAGACTAGCGACTTTGCATTACCAGTCTCGAGCGCAGCAATCTGGGCTTTGGTCTCATCTTCATCCTCTGCGTCATCGGCTGACTTGGCCGTGGCTTCGGCCTGGATATCTTCGATGGATTTGTCCTGGTTATCCTCGAGCCATTGCAGGGCGCCTTGAACTGCATTGCGATTCGTGTTAGCTTGTCATCGTAGTGGAAGGTCGTGGAAAGGATCAGCGTACGGCCTCCGGCTTTCTTAACGGCGATTTCGGCACGGGCCTTGTCAAAGCCCATGTCGAGCAGTTGGTCCATATCGGAAGGCATTGTGGCGTCAATTTGTTTGGTATGAAATTATGCGGTGTTGCGTGAACAACGCAAACGAAGCTGTCGAGTTGCAGTTGACTAGGTACCTTAGTGGGGTAGCCAGAGCAGGCGGCGGCCCAAGTGACGTACGGAATGTTGCACTAGCGGCTACAGAGTTGTCAGGTAGCACCGAGCAGGTTGATATGAATTGACAAGCAACTCAACAATTGGATCGATGTCTATGAGTTGGGTCGAATTATCTGCAGAAGAATTATGGATTGGTGACTCTCAAGGTAGTCAGCCCGGAGCTGTCACTCAGGTCAACCAAATTGACAGATCCAACGAGCATTTGCTTTTAGTACCCAGCAATTGCTGGGCTGCTTGGGACTCAGATACTATTCACATCGGAACAAGATGCTGATCAGAAAAGCTTGAAAGTATAATGTGTGGCTGGCTGGGGACAGGTTTCCGTCCGAAGAAGCTGGTATACATTCACCAAGTTTCAACCTGGTCAAGGTGTGGCACCAGCTTCAGTGCAAGATGCACAGTCGCCTTCGACAGCGTGACAGCCAATTTGCCAATGCCGTGTCATATTGATGAGGTCACTCAACGACGCCACAGTTGGTTGGGATGGTCTCAGTATCGCCACTGCATGTAAAGCAGGTCTCGGATTTTACACAACAATAAACAAAAGATTGGACAACTCGATTCATTGCTCCTCTGGGATACTTTGCAGCTACATGCCCTAATACGTACTTAGGCACCAAATGAATAAGCTGGTTGGTATCGAATTAAAGTTGACGGCTCGGTTTCCAGCCCCATGGTGCAGTGCTACGTCAGAGCACTGTAGCGCTGTGAGGCGCACACTAAAGGCTGGTTTTCAGGGCACAAGCCTGCTTTCAAGGCGCTCGGCTAGGCACTTGGCTTGCTACAGACACCCAAGAGGTACCTGACCACCTCCCAAGACCCAAGGGGCAGCTGCGACGTGTTAGACTGCTATTCGGCTTCACGCCTCGACAAAAAGACGCTCCGAGGTCCCTCCTCCGCTCCCCAAGCACCAAGCTTCTCAAGCCGTCCGACAGACGACTCCCGCCACAACAGCCTCGTCTTCCCCTCCTCGTCATCCTCCTGTAACTCTCGCAGACCTCTTATCGCTGTCCTTCATCCTCCACTTCGCCCTCATTATTGCTTCTTTGCCCTTGGCTTTCTCATTCGCGTCCGCGCCTGCGCATCCAAACCCCTACGAGCTTGGTGTCCTCTGCTCTGCTCGCTCGACTACCTACGCCACACTCAGCCGCGGTTCTGCCTACAACCACCAACCCCGGTTAACCACCTCGTGTCCTCGGTCACTTCGTCATCGCCACCACCCTGTATTGCGACCCCGATACAACTGCCCATCATGTCCATCGATGTCGAGCCCCTCGAGCTCAACTTTCAACGTATTATGGCCGCCGCCTCTACCTTGCTGAGTCTCGTTGACATCGTGCTAACGTCACCCTCCGTCCACAGGCCCCTTTACTGTCGAGGTGTCGCAGACCCTCACCATCAGAAATACCAGCTCCGACCCCTTGGCTTTCAAGGTATGTCGATGCTTTGCGCATATCGCCAGTTTCTTGCAGCTACTTTTGTCATTCAATCCCCATCTTCCTGTTACTAACAATGCTGCCCATCATAGGTGAAAACCACTGCTCCCAGACAGTATGGGCTCGAACCCCCCACATTCGCGACACTTTCAGTGCCGCCATTAACATGCTTCTAGATACTGCGTCCGACCCAATGCTGGCCGCATTGAGCCCGGCCAGGCGTTCGACGTCTCTGGTGCGTGCGACAATCGCGCGTCGTCGCGCCTTTCTGGCTCTGACTGATACTGACGTGCCACAGTCCTCCTCCAGGCCATGAAGGCCGATCCTGAGCCCGACACGAAGTGCCGCGACAAGTTCCTCGTTCAATCCGCTCCCATTACTGGAGACAAAGAATTCACTAGCATTGCCGAGGTGGTGAGTGGCGTCTGAGCCGGCGCAGGAAGCTGACAGCCACCGGCTAACCAAACGCAGCTTGACAACACGGATAAGACTCTGAAGCAGGAGAGAAAAATTCGCGTAAACTGGCTTCCAGCTCACGGTGAAGCTGATGCGAACACTGTCGTCATGACACCTAACAAGAGGCTTGTCAACGGTGTATGCAATTGATCCCAGGTTTGCCTTGTAGCTGCGCTAATCTCGTCCATACAGCATGCCGATACCCCAGACGTTTCGCACAACTTCTCCTCGCCCAATGCCAATGCTCCTCCTCCATACGACGACGAACCTTCCGCCGCCGACGCCGACGAAAAGGCCGCGGTCGAGACTCCCGCCGCCCTGGCCAGCCGTGCCATCCCTGCCATTAAGGAGGCCGGCAACGAGACACTCGAGACGGTCAAAGCTAAGCTGGCCGCCGCGCAAGCAGAAATTGTTAGGCTCACGGATAGCAGCGGCCTCCGCCAGCGCAACGTCAAGGCCGGCGAGGCCGAAAAGATTCCTGCCGGCGAGTTGGCCCAGACAGCCAAGCAGAATGCCGACGGTGTCTCGGTGCAAGTTGTGGCCATTCTGTGTCTCATGAGCTTTCTTCTGGCATACTTTTTCTTTTAAAGCAACATTCATGTTGGTCCATGATTTAACAGCATTTGGCTAGAGAAAATGAAGAAGGAGAAGGAGAAGCAGCCACACAGCAGTGAGCAGAAACGAAACAGGGTCGAAGGAGTTTGAACTTGCGTTAATTGGTTTTTTTTTTGTTCTTTGTTTTCAATTGCACATTGCCGGAAAATTTGCGACGTTTTTCTTGCTCAAAGATCTGTAACCTGCTTAGCAGGCAGATGTATGTATCAGCCGGCAGGACGCAGAAAATTGGGGCTTTGCAGCAGCTCAAGCAGTGAGAAACCGAAGGAATCTCTTTGCGAAGACTGACACTCCAGTTTGACTGTCCTGCTGTGGCCTTGCGTGGTCTTGTTGTGTTCTTTTTTTGCTACTTTCATGCGCCTTCTTGTTCCATTGTAATCATCCGTACGAAGCTAGTCTTATGTAATTTTCATGTCACAAAATTCGTTCAGTCTCGACTATGGATTTGCACTGACGAGTCGTAGGCAGTCCGAATCGGCTTGCTATCGCGTACTCTTATGTGTTTCGCGTTGAATCTATTATATACAAGCCATGTCTCACCTACCAATGAAACATAGCAAGGTGATTAAAAAAAGTACAAACGCACACCTACTTAGAAAAACAAGTCATCTCACATCATGACGCCTGCAGCTCAAAAAGAACAATAAAAAGACTTTTTCTTGAACCTAAATCCCATCATCAATGACCATCTATGCTTGAATTTCAGACTCCTTCCAGCTCACAGCCCCGCCAACGAGGCGACCGCCGTTTTGACGCTTGACGCGGCAGTTCATGCCAACGCTATCGTCCCAAATGAAGCGCCAGATGGCATAGACCCAGCTCTCGTGGCGAGGAAGGTCGTCATAGAATTCGCTGGCGATGCGGTTGACCTTGTGCAGACGAGTCCACGGGATGGCAGGGAAATCGTGGTGCTCGTTGTGCAGGCCGACGTTGTAGGTGAACCAGTTGAGGGGACCGTAGTAGGAAAAGGTCTCGGGGACGGGAATCTTGTTGGCGGGGTCGCGCTGAGTGGGCGTGACCGTCTCGTACACGTAGTGCTCGGCAATGAAGTGGCCGGCGACGGGGTGCAGGCTGCCGGCGAGAAACGACGAGAGCAGCAGATAGAGTAGAGCCTTGGACGAGGTGTAGTGGATGAGGACGGCGTCAAAGGCGACCTGGACGGCAATGTTAAGGGCGTGAATGCGCGTGAGGGGGACGCGATAGACGGTCATGGGCCGGATGGCGTAAAAGAAGATCTGAAAGGTGCAGAAGAAGGCCTTGCCGAAGATGGAGTCGAGGAAGAAGGCTTCGAGGGCGGTAGGCAGATCGGTATCGAGGCCATCGACGCCGAGAGACTTGTGATGGGTTAGGTGGTAGGGCTAAGACTATATGTTAGCTTTGAGGAGTGTCGTTTTTTGAGAAGGTATTTGTATCGTACTCGGAAGGAGGCGCTGTAGGGGATGCCGATGGGCAGGTTGGCAACAATGGCGAGGAGACGATTCGCCATGGGATTCTTGAAGGCCAAATTGTGTGAGATTTCGTGAATGGCGAGGAAGAGATTCTGATTTGCCGTGGCGCCAATTACGTATGCAATGGCCCAAAACTTGAAGGACCAAAAGGGTGTCGATTGCAGGTAAACGGCGAGTGCGACTTGGAGGCCTACGACGGCGATGACTAGATATTTGGTGAGCGGCTCGGGACCGCAAAGCTTTGTGACCTGCGCAGTGTCAGCGGTTTGCTTAGTCGCCTGGCAAGCTGAACTGATCGAACATCTTGTTTGGCGGCCATGGAAACCGTACCTCGGGGTGCTTCTTGATAATCTCGAGACGTCGCGTCCGGTGCGGCTCTTCAGTATATGTCCAGAAAAAGTCCTTGGGGCCATTGGCGTCCGTCTTGATCTCAGCGTCGGTCGTCTGTAGCTTGCCATTCTTGCCGGCAGCTGTTTTCGACATTGTCCTCGTCGCTACGGCCATTGCGTTGTTTGCAGAGTGTCGTGGCCTAGCGAATGTGAAGGGTGGTTTTGTTGAAGGGGGGTCGGTAGCTTTTTTTTGCTAATTCTAGCCCCAGGCCAAGAGCCGTGAAAAATCGCAACGAGTAACCGGAACTGGGCTGCAATTTCGGAAAGATGGGCAGCAAAATGGGCTGCAAAGAAGATGATACCGCTTGAAGAGTCGAAAACGCGATGGGTGCGGAAAGACGAAGGAAAATGAACGAGGTCTAGGGATGAGAAGGAGGAATAAAGTGGTGAAGCAGAGAGAGGCAGTGCTGGTGCCGCGCTACTCTAAGCTGTTTGGCAAAAGGTTGGTGGGGTTCAGGGACCAGGCAGGCACTGCAGCTGTAAATAGGGGCGGGACGCGTTGCCTGAGAGGGCCCTTTCCAATGTTGATACTGTACTCCGTATGTTGCCACTCAAACCACTCAGTAAATAAATCGAGAAATAGTCGTCAACCCCTCACTCAGTGCTATAATCAATTAAAATGGTGCGCTCAAGTGCTTGACCAGCGCCGTGTTCCTCAAAAGTTGCTCCACAATAGTCGAGAAACATGTGGCCTGTGGCCTCTTCGAGGATCGGTGGGGTCACTTATAGCGGGGATGGCGCGTATCTCCTTTTTTCATCTCTGCCGAGTACCTGAAGCCAATGCCCAGATCTGGTGATTCGGCATCTCAGATTCCGGTAAGCCATTAAGGTACTGATCGCGGTTGCGCAAAGTGGCAGCCACGCTCTGTAAGTTGTCACTGTGGCGTGCAACAATGTCAGATCCAACAGTGATCGATACTACATAACGAATCGCTTTACGCTTCTTTGTTCATACTCTACATCATGAACAAAAACAATGCTAGTGCACCGAAAATGGTGCACAATGTATTCAAGTATAACACCGGCCTGGCCTTAGGCCTGGGAATCGTATATGCCGCAGCCCACTGCTGCTTGCCCGTCTAATCGCTCGTATGGTTGTCCGTTTAGTTGCATGGCAACAAATACTCACAATCATAGTTCAAACTCCCTCATAGCAAAAGAAAATGTGCAACAAGATATGCAAGAAAGAAAATGCACAAACAGTGCAGCCGTAGACTTTGCGAGTGAGCTGCCTCACGCGCCGTTGCTGGCACATGAAAACACGCCCGGCACCTCGTGCGCTTCAAAAGAGTCAATGATGCCCTGCACACTGGCATATGTTCCCACCGTCAGGAACATGACGCCGGTGAGAATGATGAGCACATTGAGAATATTTGAACAAAGGTCGATAATCTTGTTCTCCTTCTTTCCGTCTTCCCGATCCACCTGGCGCATGCGGAAGTAAGCCACACCCCAAAAGATGAAGCCGAACCAACTGTCAAATAACGAAGACATGACCGACAAAACTGTGCATCACTGTTAGTACATCTTCCGGTGCTGCCTCTCTCTGAACAACTTACGAGACGAAAAGAAAGGAATAACCTGCGAGATCAAGAATGCCGCAATCCATGTAATGAGCAGAAGACCAGCCCACGAGCCCCAACCCACGACAGTGTGGTCGCTGAGATGGCGCGAATTGCGGAACAGACGGAAGAAGACGAAGCGACAGGTAACCGATGCGTACAGGCAGCCAAGAAAGATCAACGTCGGGATCATGAAAGAAAACGAAATCTTCTTGTACAAGTCCTGTAGAGAGCCAAAAGCCGGCGCAGTCATGTAGTTGTTACCAACAAAGACGTACATGACTGCACCAACGACGCAAAAGACGATAATCTCGGCAATGGTGCAAGCCCACAGCGACTTGGGAAACTCGCTATGTGTTGTTAGCAACAAGATAGAATATGAAACCATGGGCTGCTCACCGAGGGTCGCGCATTTCCGCAATGAAGCTGGGCAGGGTAATCTGCCCAATGAAGGTGTAGCTGATGTTGAGGAATGCCGCCATGCCCTGGACGAAAGTGACGCTCGCATTGGGGAATAGATCGTAGACAACATCGCCGCTGCCAGCCTTGGCGGGAGGGCCGCTCTGGATGCCTGCAAAGATTGCAGCCAAAAGGACAGAAATGAAGGTGAAGGCGGCAGATGCGGTACCGAGCTTGGACATCATCTCAAATGTGCGAGGAAGGGAGCCGACCCAGCAGATGAAAGTCACCAGTATGGAGAATTCGACCGTTCGACAACCGCCAATGGTGTCGCTCTCAGTCATCGTGTTGATGTACTTGGCTCCGACGAGGACGTGAAGGCCCTGAATGAAAGTGTTGTTGAGGATAAACATAATGGCGGTCCCCCACCATGCCCATTTCTTGCCCCAAAACAGAGTTTGACCAAGATCGCAAACATCACGAATCTCTGGATGGCGGAGACAGAATTTCCACATAATCAGACTGGTGTAGAGGACAAGCGCAGCAACAACAACCGTCAGGATTAGTCCGGGGATGAGACCAAGATAACGATACGACCAGGGAAAACTCATGATAGCCAAGCAGATGTACTCGCTGAAAAGCAAAGCCGCCGTTTTTTGCCATGAGCAGGTGCGATACTGGATGGCAGCACCGTCCTCTGCAGCCAGCTGTCGATCGAGAATCTCTGAAGCGGTTTCCGAGTGATCAGTATCGTCGCTTTTCAAGTATGCCGGCAGCGGCGCAATACGCGAGCCCACGACGACATCTTTGCCGCCAAAAATGGAGGCCCATCTAGATGAACCAGTTGTGGTGGCCGTGTTGGTGGTCTCGAGGTCCGGAGGGGAGGACGTCTTGGAGGACTTTTCAGACATGATGATTTGCGATGGGCTGTCGTCTTCTTGTAGAGGAGTGTTTGAGCTGAAGCGGCCGCCAAAGGACTAATAGACTCGAAGCGTTCGCGACTTTGTACACCAAAGACGGAGGCGCAACGGAGCTATTCGATAAGTAGACAACGTGAAGGGGTAATTGACTCGAAATCAATGCTCGTATATGTACAATGGTGTTTTGGCCAATTCAGTAGGGTAGAGCCACACAAAGAGTTAGCCCGGGGTTGAGGTGAGACCGAAGCGGTTCGTCAAATGCGCCGGGAATGAAAACGGAATTGCAAGGGCAACAAGTCGAGGTGTTGCTAGAACCGGGGCAGCCCAAGTTTAAAAGCAGCCATCTCAACCGTCGACGGCATTCCGCAGCCAGGAATCGCCGCCCGTCTCACTTGCTGTGCAGACAGGAAAGCGCTGCAGCTAATCCCAGCAAGCAGCCCTTTGGCGGCTGACTAGGCTCTGGCGGCCCATCCAAGGAACGAATCGTGGCATTTACAGTGCAGCCGTGCAAGGTGGAGGGTGCGATGACGTCTTGAGCGCCCCTGTAAATGCTTTCGAGTACCCCCCACAGTGGGCGGCGCCATGTGGATCTGGCGCTGCTGGTGTGGCTTTGAGGCTTTGCAAACTTTTCTATACAGTGCATCTATTTCGCTGGTTTTGCTTCGGCTTGGCTCTTGGCTGCTCTTGGCTGCCTTGTCAATTCGATTGAGGGCAAGTGCGCACGCCTCGCCAAGTCGCTTCGTCCCGGATTGGCTCGCGATGTGCCTGCTTGGCAAAGCTAGATGGTGGCTGGTATTGCAGCGCATCAATGCCATTTTGCGAGCCGTGTAGATACTAAGCAAACTACAGCATCTTGCTGTCTTCAGTTGCACCAGCAGCACAGTGCCAATCTTGGGCTGCCCTGCAGCGTGTGTCAGAAGTGGCGGCTCCGCGGCTCAAGCTAAGCACACGGGTTGACGGGCAAGCAGATAGACCTAAAGTTTAGTGAGATGCGCAGGAGCGTAGGGAGTTAGCGCTAGGAAACAGCAGCCAGCAAGTGGTTGGTGGCGGCGCCCGCCATGGATGCACCGGGCCCACTGCTCTTTGTTGCTTTCTTGTCGGCTGGGCCGGGCGTTGTCGAATTCTGACGAGATGATTGACACTGAGCTTGTGCAGGATGTCTAGTAAAAGCCTAGTTATCATTTGTCGACTTGATGGTGAAATGGAGTTGGATGATGGAGAACCGAGACGAACCCCGCTGTTTGAGACTGAAATTTCTTTCAAATTGCTGCAGCTGGCAGAGCCGTTTTGCGCGCTATTAGGTACTCGGTTGTCAGCTGGGTGGCAGACAAGCAGGCAAGCGACCTCCGCCAGCAAAATACCTACCAACTTCCCAGATATGAAGCAAACGGGCCACCATACAAACAAACTACGCCATCAAATGCAATCCCCAAACTTATCGGCTCTTTGTACGGCCTTGGAGGTCATCATACTGAAAGTCATCTATCAAAGCAAGCCGCAGGCCAGAATTACTTGCCTACTTTTAGGTACCGCCAATACATTCCAAGCAAGCTTGCTCTACTGCTCAAACTCGTCACCGGAATATCGGGATTCTGCATTGGCCAGCATCAACTCGGCAACATGTCACGCTACCAAACATGAGCCCTGAGCCATCAACCGTCGAGATATTGAGCATTCGGGCCCACCATCTTTGAATTTTCCATCACGCAATCCGCCAAACAGGCTTCTTATCAGCACTGGGTCAGCAAGAGCGCCTCAGGACCAACTTTTTTGCGCCCTTATAGTTAGAGTGCAATACGAAAGCACGCCATAGTCTGGAGCGGTCGGCCGTCAGAGCCCCAACAGTCGGAGTTCAGCTGCTGAATTTTCGCCTTGCTCCAGGGCCGTCGGTCATTCATGCCTGGGTATTGCGTGCGTCTTGGTGCAATTGCGCGGTACGGGTTGTGGTGGTGCATCTATCCGGACCCTGATTTTGGAATAAGGTTGTTTTCTGTATGGATACTGCTGCGACATGTTCTTGCAATTCGCCGCATGCGGGACCCCAGCTGTCGATGATTTGTCGATGTGTCTCGCATGAACTCGGGGTTGCCCCGTCGATTGCGACATGAAACTGGAGGCTGAGGTGGCAGAATTAAAAAGTTACCAACATGGAGGCTTTCTTCGTTACAGAACCAGGTTTTCTTCTCTTGGATTTTCGAAGCCATCTGGATTGCCGTCTGAGATGGAGACTACTCGTCTGGCTTCCACATGCCAATTAAGAGGGGCGCTGGCGCCGCCAAAGATATCTTAGATTGCGGGGAGGATTTAGCCGCAATCGGCAAACCAAAGGCATCCGGAAACTGTCATGATTCACTCGTTACGGCCATTTCTCGCAGCATCAGAAACGTATTTAAGTGAATCACGATCGTGATTCATGACTTTATGACTACTGAAAGTCTCCGAAAATAAATTCCATGTCGATACCTGAGCTGCCGGTCAGTCTCCCAACAGCTGGTTTATTCCAGCGGCCACTAGCACCCTTGTTATTGCGCACACAATCAAGATGACACCGCCATAGCCCGAGGAACCGGAACGGCTACTCGCCTCTTCCGTGCACGAGCTCTCAGATACCCCTTACGCATACTTTAATGTAGAACCGCCGCTGAGTGAGGCGATGGATATCATCTTTCATGGACGTCTTGCCACAGCCCTATTATACCTGAAACTCCCGAACGATCATCATTGTCAAGCAGACCCCCAGCCATATAGCCCTCAACAAGGACTTTGCCGTTGACGTATCCCGTTGCGTTAGTTTTAGCTTTCCCCCCTCTTTCTTTTTCCTGTCTTCTTCTTCCAGCCGCTTACTGAACTGCAGTGTGGCTATTTGGAGAGTACGCTTTGCAATACCCCATTAATTTCCCTGCTGCTGAACCCACATGAGGTGACTCTCTTTCAGCTTGATCCTCGCGACTCTACCAATTCAACCACGAACCACACCGTCAACATCCAGGTACTACAAGACACTCGTAATGTTTTGAGTCTGCAGGTAGTCCTCGACACGCCGTCTGCGGATGTCAAAGTGTTGCCGACGCAGGCCATAGACGTTGGGCGAGACTTCGAGGGGCGGTTGAGGCTTGGCTGCAATGCTTCCAGGCCTTGACGACGCAGCAGTCCTTTGTCGCATATGGCTAACCGCGAGATCATGCACAGGCTGAAAGCTCAGGTCACTTACGACTCCTTTGTTGGGGTGCTTGACAACTTCCAGACACATATGATCCCCGTGCGATGACCCTGGGCCTCGTCCGGGACACAGCGTGGTAAGAATTTCAGCGAGTGCCAAGACTGAATGATAAAGAGAATGGCTCGTGGGTTCTACGACGATTTTCTTGCCACAAGAAGTAGTTGCAAGTGTTCCGAAGCTGCCCACTTTCACAGATATTGGTCTGATAGTGAGGTATTGATTGTCCTTTGAGATTTCGCTTACATTGGTGATCTAGTATTCTCGTTCCATGGCATCAAGGGATGACCCATCTGGCGTAGCCACCCACGGCAAGCGTCTCGTGATATGAACAGATCGGGATTATTATAAAATCAGGCTTCACTCATTTGATATCGGCAGCATGATCGGCGAAATGTGTAAAGAGAAACCACTTCAAGGGTGTCGGGGCTGCTTGACCGCCGTAGAAGGCTTCATTATGGGGTCGGTCCCATCAGCGATGCACTGGCTTTGCGAATTGTCATGGAAGCAAGCATCTTTTTCCTTTGGGTGGTGAATCGCGCGCCCCTGGCCTCTTCCTGCGCCGCTCGAAGTTGCTCGAGAGGCGATGGCGCTTGGCATCCAGATAATGTTCGTATCTCTTCGTGATATCTGAGTGAGTGTATCAGAGCTTGATTGTGGCAAATGAGCGCTTTGCATGCTCGCTCCATCATATATCCATAGATGTCTCCATCATCTAGAATTCAGCATATTGTCAAGCTTATGATTTGGATTGAAGTGAAGTGATCAGAGTCTGTAGACACCCGAAAAGGTAGTTTTATTCTCTTTCTCTTCCTTTTAGACGAGCACTCGGCTCTCTGAAATTGCTCTTATCTTTGTCGTACAAGAGCAGCAGCGTTGTAACGGCTTGGGGAGCTATCAACACACGTTCGGCTGGCAGCGTGGCTATGTAGACGTCTGGTGCCAGATATGCACGTGGGCGTCGCAAGACTGGCTTTTTTTGTCAAAGTATTGGAACGAGGGACATATCGGCGAGGAGATGAGCACACCCGCGTGCCGGGATTCCGGGTGTGGCTGGCAAAGTGCGGGGTGAATCAACGTTGTCACTGGCAGAGGCGTGTCCTTGGGTATGATTATTTCCGATCATTGAGGTTCGCTTGAACATCGAGAGCGCAGAAATATCAGGAGCTTATAGGGACTTAATGGTACCCTCTTGGAGGGCAACAGATAGTGTGATGCCGTGATTATTGGCGACGTAGCCATGATGGTTAGTGAGTTGAAGCAGATGGCCGTCCAAATTTGCTGAAAATAAATGCGGATAGAGAGAGGCATCAACGTGTCGTGTGGCTTTATTGTGGCTAGGTAGAAGAAAAAACATAATGTGGCTCAAAACGCTGCCCAAATTAGCCGTCGCGTCGCCAGAAATCAACAAGACCCAGTCACGCGATGAAGCCAGCTGTACCTGTCAGGCGAGAATCTAAAACAAGTACCTGTAGGTACGCTGACCCGCAAGATTTCAGCTGTTCAGGCACCTCTGGCGACGAACGCCACCTTGCATCCGTTGACAGTTCGCTGGAAGCTACACAGCGGTACTTTTAGGTACATCGCCGTAGGTAGCTGCCAAGGAGGTAGCTTGACCTTGAAAACACACCTTATCAGCTCCCACCTTGGATCAGCAACCTTGATTATTAGCACAGTGTCCTCTTGTGACTGCAGGTAGACCGCCATCACATTTTCAGAGGGCAGCCAGTCTACCACCACCAAAAATTCCAGTCCGCCACCACCTTGACTTTGTCAACGCGCTTCATCTCGTCCCTCCCACCCCAACGACTCTTCGCCTTGCACGCACATCTCGACAAACTTGGACGCCACCACGAACACCGAAGCCTACCCCCCGATACCACTCGCTGCTTCGACCCTGCAACGGCCAAGCTCAGCTGCAGCTCCAACCCTATTCCTGGGCTCCGCCGAAATCACCAAGCTTGTGATCGGTGGACCCTTGCAATAGGCACAAGCGAAAGAAAGAGCCAAGACAAGACGAAAAATAATCACCACGTCAGCGATAAAGCACAACGATTGCTGCGGAATAATCAAGAAAATCTCTTTGCACGCCACCCCTTCGTCGGGCGGCCTCACCTGTCGCTCCGATGTGGTGGACATTCAACGTGCTGTTTAGCGCCATCTTCCTCTTCACCATTGTCCTCTCCATACCAGTCGCCTTTGATGTCGGCGGCCGCGACTCGGGCCTCGCCTACAGCCTCGCCCTCTTCGTCTACTACTTTGCCTACTCGTGTCTCCGCATCGCCGTTCCCGAAAAGTCGCGCTTCGCCTGGTCCGTCCACGCCTTTCTCCGCCTCTCCCAGTGGGTGGTGATCCCCTCGCTGCTCATCTGGGCCCTGGGCAAATTTGCCATCGATGCCCCCAACTCGGGCTGGGTTGAGCGCACACTCGGCGGCGTTCTCCAGTCTAGGACGTCGTCGTCCTGGTCCGACTACTTCTTTGGCAAGAATGGCCTGCTCGAGACAGTCACTCTTGGCATCTGGGACAACATCCTCCGCTACTCGGGCCCCGTCTTCCAGCTGCTCGAAGGCTTCTGCACCTTGCTCGTCATCCAGGCCGCCGGCCAGATAACCCGTTGGCTCGTCAACCGCGGACGCAGCGATACCTGGGTGGTTAGTTATCCACATCAACTTGCTGCATCTCCCAAAACTAACTCATGACTGTCCAGATTGTTCTCCTTGTCTTCTCTGCTTCCATTATAGCTAGTGCCGTCTACTTTCTCTGGCGAGTTGCCCAGTTCCCGCAGATCAGCAACTTCGACGCCACTCTCATCGGTGTCACCATGACCACTGCCGTCTTCCTTTGCGCCTACGGTATAGGGAGCGGCCGCGGTAGCCCTGTCGAGTCGTCGCTGCTCTTTGCCTACGTTGTCCTCTGCGTTTATCAAATTTTCACCGACTATATGCCGTCCGATCCAGCTGCCAACCCCGAGGACATTGGCGTCGCCCAGCCTGAATTTCCGCCTCTGCCACCAATCATCATGGCCTCGTACTCGACCATCATGCACCTTCTCAGCTCCCTCCCGAGCGCCATGCATTCGTCCCTCGCCTTCCTCTATGCCGCCTTCCAGACCATTACGCCGTCCGTTATCATATCTCTCACGTACCGACTTCTCGTCTTTTATTGTGCGACCCGCATCATTCCCTCGGTGCGCGACCTCGGTGCGCGAGCCCTGCTGCGTGATCCCGATTTCGACGATACCGAAGCCTCGAGCGTTTTCCTCGGCATTCTCAGCTGGTTCTCCCCGTCAATCCTTGTGTCCGTCTACACGAGCTTGTTGCTCCAACATTTTTCCGCCAGCGAAGGGCCTGACGGCTGGACGTTGAGAGCCGGCGACGCTGGCAGCAGCAACTGGCGCTGGATCAACGTTGGCCTCACCATGGTCCTGTACGGTGTCGAGCTCTACCTCGGCGCTGAGCAACAAGATCACTGGAAAGTGGACTAATCTCACTTTTTTTGTTTGATGTTACATTTTCTCTGCAAGATACCAAACTGTCTTTGTCAAGCAATCGGACTTGGACATTATGTTCCAGCTCAGCCAATATTTCATCCGCTCTGCCATGGCGTTACCGTCGACGTCCACGGTTTCATGTCACCCTCAAAGCAAAGAGCACACTTTGACGGCTGCCGAGTGTTCTTCACGCCTTCATTTTCTTAACAATAGCACATAGTACACGTTTCTCTTCTTCTCCTCAAAGACACTGGGTTTGGGATGATGGTATGGAAAATAGTGATCTGAAGAATCTTTCCTCTTCTTTCTTCTTCTTTTGACATGAGGCTCTAAGAAGCTTCAGAGTGGCGTTATCACGGTTTTAGGAATTCTTTCTTTATGTTTTCTTTTCTCCCAGAAGCATGGCGATGGTGATATATATATGTCTTCTTTTTATTTAACATTCTTTTTGTTCATACCTAGAACCTTTTCTATAATGTTCGTCCTTTCCGGATGGAGTTAGGAAAGTTGATGAATTTTTCTGTCTTCTGAATCTATGCCTCGAATTTGTGCTTGACTTTTGAAGACGGTTGAGTTAGCCGGGCTCGCCCGTTTACCCCACCATGATTTCGGACCCCAGCCGCGCCGACTCCCGACCGAGCCGATTCATATACATTAAGGGACCGGTCGAATCCAGAAAAAGAACTCTCTAACGCACTTGCCGTCGATTTGTCGACTTGCATGAACATTCTGACTGCCTTGTGTTGGTCATGCTCGTCTTGGCACGGCTAACCTACTCTTGACTCTCCGAGGCTCTTCTACGCTCGCCTTCATATCAGCCAAACCCATCTTCACGCCACCAAACATCAAGATTTAACAGTCCAACGCCATGGCCGAGAATCTGACATCGTACAGTACAAAAGGCCTACCTGCTGCGCCGGCCGTCTCCCGGCACACCATTCACATGGCCGGCCTCCTCGTCGACGTCTACGGCCTCGACGAGCTCCCCGCGGACCGCTCCGCGCTGCCCACCACCTGCCTGTGGCTGCTGCACCCACGCACGCGCGACCGTAGCCAGATGGCCGATATTGCCGCGCGTTCCGTCGCGGCCTGGCACACTGACGCCGCCAGCTCCGCGCGCGGCCGCCACCTCATCGCACTCGCCTTCGACATGCCCAATCACGGCACGCGGCTCGTCAGCGCAACGGCCAACGAGGCGTGGGACCGGGGTAACGCGACGCACGCCGTTGACATGCTGGGCATGGTCAAGGGCGCGGTCGCGGACATGGCCGGGCTCATGGACCTGGTCGACGCGTATCTGGGCGTCAGGGTCGACGCGCACGCTTGTCTGGGATGGAGCCTCGGCGGGCACAGTGCGTGGCAGGCGTGGATGGGCGAGGACAGGATCGATGCGGCGGTGGTCATTGTTGGATGTCCCGACTTTTCAAGTACGTGAAACCGCTTGGCTCTCTGCGTAAAAAATCGAAAAGAATTGGCACACTGACGTAATCCCGCGGGTGCTGTAGACCTCATGAGCAGCCGCGCCGCCGCCGGCAACCTCGTCGCCAAGGGGAGCAGCTTCCTCGGCAGCCGCCACTTCCCCGCGAGCCTCGTCCGGGTCTGCGCCGCGCACGACCCCAAGGCCATGCTGTTCGGAACGGAGCCTGTGCCGGGCCTGCCGCTGGGCGGCGCCGACAGGGATCGTGTACGCCAGGTGCTGGACCGGCACCGCGTCGCGGGGAAGCGTCTGCTGCTGTGCTCAGGCGGCCGCGACAAGCTCGTGCCGTACGCGGTGGGCCAGTCGACGGTGGACGTGTTGAAGGATGCGAGCGAGGGCTGGTATCCGCGGATAAGCGTGGACAGCAGAGTGTACAAGGATGTCGGGCACGCGTTTGGAAAAGACATGGTGACGGACGCGGTGGCGTTTCTGGTCGATGCGGTGGCGCGAGGACCGCGGGAAAGGGAGAGCAAGGCCAAGATGTAAAGAAAAATGAGATTGTGTCTGTGCCCAGGGACTTCTTTGGCGGCCACGTCAAAGTCTTCCCACAGCATCACGCCATGACGGGAAGGAGGACGCGTGAGAGAGGGAGCGTGTGACACGTCGCAGGTCGAAAAGGGCCGTGGTCGGTTCAGACAGAGCGTCCACAACGAGGTTACTTTGTAGTAAGTTAGTTAAGCCTTGTCCAAGAGTTTTCATCTTTCTAGCATTGTGTGCTGTTCTCTTCGGTCAATAGGCCTACCATTTCCAACACTATAAGCAAGGACAATTCATTGGCAAAATTAATGCGTCTAACCATCAACTATGCAGCCAGTCAATCTTGGTGCTGCAAGAAGAACTGCTCAGGAGACAATATACAGAGAGAAACTGCACTCAAGTGTTGTAGCCTTGTTATAGAAAAAGATCCCAGCTTCTTCTATGAGTTAATCTACACGAGGTAATCTCGCTCGGATCCAAACGATGCGCCATGGTGGTATTGATGGTATACAATATAAAAAAGATAGAATGGTCAATATTTCGCCGTCTTTCACGACTCATTGCTTTGATCTGCCATTGCTACGACTTGAAACTTTCGAGAGCCAAGCATCCGACCGCGGCTCTGCTCCCTCGTCTGGCCCCGTCTCCTCCGGCAAGGTCTGCTTCGGCTTGGCGCGTACAGGACCCGGCGGACGCCCGAAAATCTTGGCGTAGCTCATAAACTTCATCTCGGGGATGGGCTTTCTGTAACCACGTAGCTTGTACATGGTGTCCTTCCACGCGGCCATGTGCTCTTCTCGGCGCCTGAAAAGCTCGTCGAGCGTCAGTTCCATGTCCACGGGCTCGACGGTGGTGGGTTCCGCCGCATCCGAGTCCTTTTCAGCAGCCGGCTTAGGGGTCCGCGATGGTACGCCGTTGACCTTGTCGAGGGTAATGCTCTCGATGGCTTTCGCGTAGCGGTTGGCCTGCTGCTGGTGGTAGGCCGCGCGGCGCTGCAACTCCTGAGACTCCGGGGACACGGCCGGGGAGATGCGCGGCGGCTCCTGGTCATTGGGGACGAGGGCGGAACTGCGGATGGGGTTGAGGCGCCAGTGGCGCCGGGCCTGCTTGAACTCGCGCTCTTCTTCCTCTGTCAGCTTGCGGGTCTGCGCGAGCCGCGTGTAGTACCACAGCTGCGACCGACCAGGTCGCATCGTCTTGAACTTGCGCCGCGTGTAGACGCCCTCGGTGTTGTACAGTTCTCGAATGAGATACAGGCTGCCCGTGACAATAATGGGCCCTTCATTGCCGGCTTTCTCGCATGCCCACTGCATGGCAGCGTCGACACTAGGGTCGCCGTCGTAAATTTGCTCGCTGCTGGTGAGGAGAGATTCGGCAATCTCGCGCCCGAGCTGGGCAGGGACCGCAGATGGCTCGTTTGGGAGCGGCTGGTACTCGACAAAGGCGAATCGGTCCTGCGGCTTTATAAGAATCTCAATGAGTGAGGCGAACGGTTTCGTCTTGCTCGCGGAGAGACCCATGATCCAAGTTACTGGCTCATCTCCCTGGCGTATCTGGTTGTTGACGTAGGTAGAAAGAGCCTGTGCTCCGAGCACGTTGTGGGCGCCGTCAACCAAGATGGACTGCTCTCGAAGCCCGTTTGTGAGGTCGCGCACCGAGATCAGATCCTTTCTCCCGGGTGGGTATGGACGTTTCGCTAGCAGCTGGTTGAGGTCAATTTCCATCTTGGGGAATAGCTTCTTGAATGCTAACAAGGCGCAGAGCAAATTTTGCTTCTCATAGTCCTCGAGTTGAAACTTTTCGGTGTCGATTGGGCTCAGCAGATCGGTAGCGTCGTCGGTCAAATAGTAAGGAGTGCCAATACTGCGGGCGTGTTCTGTAAGAACGCGAAGTACCTCGACTGAGTTGGTATGATCGATAATGCAAGGAACAAACGGTCGCATAATGCCGGCTTTGACACTGGCAATTTCTTCAATCGTATCTCCAAGATACTCTTGGTGCTCGAGACCAATTTTGGATATCACGGTAACGCCTTTTTCGTGCATGGCATTGGTGGCATCTGAAGCGCCACCCATGCCAACTTCGACAATGCCGTATTTTACGCGCAGAGCATTAAAGACACGGAAAGCAACAGCTGTGTCAAGCTCGAAGGGTGTCAGCTCGCCGGGATCCTCACCAGTCTGGAACGTCCAGCCAGAGGCGGCCCTGTGAAAGCGACTTTGCACGTTTTCTATCTCGGACTCATAGAGCCTTTGATTGGTATACATGCCATTGATTGTGATTGACTGCCGGGCGCCAAAGAGTGACGGAGATGTGAAAACGCCATGGCTAACACCGCATTGCTTGAACATGTAGGATAGGAGGGTGCATATTGAGCCTTTGCCATTGGTGCCTCCCACATGGATTCCCGTCCAGGATTGTTCTTTTTGAATTGCTCGAGTGATGCGCTCCAAGCCGAGACGAATATTGCGCCTGTCGCCCTCCATTTTCCGTTGCGCTGGGATAGCTGACCTGACACGGTCCAGAGCTCGCTTGAGGTCCCTAGCGGAAGGCATCGCGATTGCCTTACTGCAGGCCTATCGGGACCTCTCTCTGGCTCAAATATGGTGGAATTGCTAGCTGATCAGCTGAGACGCTTCATTGAGGCTGTCATGAAGACGAGCGTGGTCCAGGATAGAGAGCGTTACGATAGCATGGTAGCAAGCTTGAAATTTAATGTGAGCCAGCTGCGCCACATCCCGACAGCTCGTGCGCCACAGAATGCACGGATATAGAAGGACCCGTTCCGTAAATGGGCTGATTCGGGTTTCTCCTGGAAAAAACGTCCACACAGCCACCGTTGGAGCCGCCATCATTGAAGATTGAGCAGGAACCCCCGTTTCAGTGCTGGCACCTGGCCATCCCCCGTTTCTCGAACGGCGGCTCCGTTTTTCGTCTCTCCACCAATCTACAAGGCCGCGATCCTGCTTCTACTCGGGCCATCACAAAACGGTGCCAGTTTGTCGCCTCGAAATTGTAGTCGTCTTCCAATGTTTCTGGTCGCTTGAGACATTAATTTGTTGCTCTTTGTTGACCAACTTCCTCGCGACAGTATTGCCGAAATGGGTCTTCCGTAAGTTTCAGTACCTTGCTTCTGCGGCCATGGATTGGCATGCGCCACCCTCATCTAGTTCATTGCGCGCAACCATTTGTCCGCATCTGTAACTCGTATCACATGCTATCTTCTATCGAATTATGTATTGCGCGTGCTCTGTGCATTGATGCGGCGCCGCTGGATAACATGGTTGCACAGATGAGGATGCGGATACTAGCAAGCCCCAGTCTTGACGACTGCAGACGGCATGATGCGCTGACTATCACGAACTCATAGACTCTTTGTCGCTCCTGTCGAATCCGACGTGGCTCGAAAACCTTCCCACAAGAATTCGACTACATCGCCGTCGCGCACTTCTATTCGTCGCGTTGATCGCGCGACCGAACGCCAACGAAACGTGGCACGTCGCGCCGCAGCCCGAATCTACGGCCCCGTGCAGCGCACATTATCCGGCAGAAATTTGGAGCGCCCGCTGCCGTGGATTGAATCGCCTGCGTCGGGGACGCTTACCCGTGGCGCCTCGCAGCCGCGACCTATACCGGACCGTCTTGATCCTCCCGGCCCTATGAACGGTGAGGATGCTCGCAGAAGCCAGCGCATGAGCCAGCGCATGGAAGAGCACATGGCTTCAGTACTTGGTACCAGTTGGCATGACCTACCCCCCGGGCCTCCCACAGAAGAGGAAAACCAGGAAACGGATCTTGGTTGGTGGTCTATTGATCCACGAGGACGTGCCCGACGTCCGCGTATGGTGAGTCTCCTACCAATATTGGTGGGAATAACTGTTGCTGACTTACACTATGCAGATGACTCCAATTTCGTCTCGGTTCACGCGTAGCCCTGACACTCTGGAAGCGGCGCGTGCGCGTACCTCGTCTTCGCTGGCCGCGGGGAATGCGTCCCAGGCAGAGCAAAGCGCTCGTCAGCAGCGCTTTCGCATGAGTGTCATTCAGCGCGAGCGACTTCTCAGAGCCAGGGGCCAGCCGACTGAGCACGGCACCGGTATCGACGGTCTTGGTGACCGCGAACGAAGCATTAGCCCGGAAGAGTGGGACACCTTGTTCACAACTTTGGCCCCAGATCCGCAGCCACCGAGTGCCAATACTTCGTTTGCTTCGGCAACCGGCACGCAGAGCGCAGGCCAGGCCGCAGCGGCGCCGTCCACCGGCGGGTCGATCCTCCCTGACGGCTTCGACGATGCACCCGTGGACCCAGGCTGCGATTCGGGGTGTGAGCACTCTGATCCAGATGAAGGGGTCTTGGGACAACGGCCACGTGCTATAGACGAGGGGGTTGCGGGGGGGCGACGACGCGATTCAAACGGCAGGCTTCTAGGGGGGACGCCGCGGAATCGCGGGGTTCGACTAGAGTACCGCCAGCAAGAGTCCATGCCGCACTACGCACGATCCATCAACCGCAGGCGAGCAGTGCCTCAGCAGCGCCATCCTGTGTTTGAACATCCCGACGCACCCAGCATAGCAGAACGTCAGGCTTTGAACAGAGCACCGATGCCGGATCGTAACAGGCCAGATTCATGGGTCGCACGGGCTTCGATTGACGCCGGAGAGCAGGAAAATACGAGCCTCCCACGACACGCTAGGATGATGACATTCTCGCTTGGTGCAGCGCCTGCGGAAGAGGATTGGTCTGGCATGCAACACATTATGCGAAGCTTGGCACAACGAGAAGACATTCCGGAAGAATGGTGGGCTGAGGCTGGCCTCAGCCGTACACTATCTCAACAGGGGACAAGTTGAAGCAGTACAAGCAGGTATTCAGATTTGTTCCCTTACAGCTCCAAGAAGGGGCCTCAAGGGCATTCTAAGAATTGAAATACATAGAACAAGCGTTGCGTGGGATAAGGCCGGCTCAGTCTGGCTTTTTGTGCTTCAACTCGGGGATCAGGGGGGTCGGCCGGTAGCTGACTCGCGGAAACATGGCGGAAACATGGACTCGAACGAAATTGCTGTGCAAGCATTGATGTACATTACCCGATCTGCATGTATATATTGTCTGGGGGGGCAGTGAAGGATCTGCATTCATGGGGGCTGGCTGGGGGGGCATGGCAAAGCTAAGTTTCTTGAACAGCCATGATGGACAAGATGATCGCTACATGCGGAATTTATTATGCTGGTACAGTCAGCAATCGTTTCCTCGCAAGAAATTAACGATGCCATATAGTGACGTGTGTATCGAGGTGGGACAAGGCCTAAGAATAGAGTGGGCAGCAAGATTCGGGAGTCGGTCGGGCAGCAGAGTGACACGGGGCTCGGTGACGCACTTTGAATCACTAGCTCAAGTTGAAGGCTGAAGCGAGAATGCTGGGTCAAGCATCTGATGTGTGTGCTTGTATCCGCATTATTGGTCATGCTGCCCTATATTAACATGTTGTAGACGGGCGTCGCAAGTGTAGGTACAGGTGGTTGGGTTGATGGTTGGTACCGGGGACAACGACCACGGGTGAATGCTCAACGGCGGTCTATAATTGTACCTTTGGCTTACTAGTGCCATGAATAGTCGTGTTGCAAACATCAGCGTACGAGTATGCAGGTGAGATGTGTGTAGCCCTCCTTGACGAGCGCAGGGAGCAGTTGGTGGATGGACGGACAAGGTCGTCGGCGCCACGAGGGCGAGCAGCATGCCAGCCGGTTGGTATGGCGGGTAGGCGGCCGGCCTGCAGGGTGCAAGCCGGAGTTTGTTGTTGCAAAGCGGCTACTGCATGTCTTGTTATAATTCGTAGCACGTCCTCGTATTCTAAACCTAAATAATTTGTGCATTTTTTCTGGGGTGGGATGAGATGTGCCATCGTGCCTGGCTTAAAGAGCTGGAAACAGGGCTGAAAGAATCACTGTAACGGTATCTTGCAGCGGATGCGGACAGTGGAAGCAGCTGGTTGGGCGGCCGGAGGCTGTTGGGCGGCAGTGACTCGCGTGCCTGAATCAGCCACAGACAAGGAAATTGCCTGCATATGCGCATGAGTGTTGTTTTCTGATAGGCCATGAACAGTGTTCGGTTCGAAATTAACGAATGTTTAGTTTTAACGATGCCCTTTATCAGAATGGTGGACAGGAACACAGCATCTATCTACCTTACCCTTGTGCCTAGCAGAGTAGCCTACCAGGTAGCTTCCTGCTTCAAGCTGGGGTACCTAGGTACTCAAGTAGGTAGGTACAGAGTACAACGTCCCTTTCAGCGCCTGCGCGCCTCACACAATCCCTGTAGCACGAGGAATGCGCTACACTCCCCGATTTAGCTTTTTTTAGGTAGTTAGGTGCGAAACAAGTACGATTCATCAGGTACAATAAATACAATAAATATAACAATAGCTCTGCCCTGCGCCGGAAGCAGGTACCAGATACTGTGCTACTCCACTTCCATGCTTTGGTTGTCACAACGGACGGGCAACCATCGACAGACTGCGAACGCTACGACCAGCACAGATCGATTTTATTCTCACAACTGAGCTTTGCTTGTCTCTCTCGTCTCAGTAGCCATTTGATCGACCCTGAGACGTCGACGTCTTTCGTCAAAATACTATTGCACCCTGCACGCTGTGTCGGTCGGTGCCCCGTCCATCGGCCCGTCCAAGCTCACGACCGCCCTGCCTGCCCGCCTAGCTAACCTGCCTCGTGTTTCCCGTCGAGCCAAAACATCAATTTTTGTCCCCCTTCAACCAATTATCTAGACTCCTCCCACCGCACGGCGCCCTTCATAGTCCGGCTACAGATTGCGTCCTTCCTACGGCATGTTCGGCATCTGCCATCACCCTCGCACCGCCTCTTGAGATAGTCGATAGCCACACCAAGCTGCGACGCGGCCCTCCTTCGACGACTACTTGCCCTCCCGGCCAAGGGCGCTCTGCATCGCACCGAATGTGACTCAAGCCGCGCATCCTTTCTCGACACCATACTTTACCCTCTCTTCGCTCCTTTGATTGACGGCTCGACTTTCGGAAATATCACGCCTGCTCGCTGCTGGACAACGAGACCCGACCCCTACCCGCATTGAACGATCCGCTTCCTCACGTGTACGCAATAAATCGAACCCGCAGACATCGTCCGTTGGTAATGCCACAACATTCGGCATCGCAATCTGACGAATCGGTTACAATCTGCTCTAGAGACTGGTGCAGCACCAAAGAAGCTGCATGACCGACCCAACAGGCACGAAAATAGCGGTATTCCGAGGCCGGCAGCGCTTCCAAGGCGACCTTGGCTTGAAGCCATAGCCATGCCGGTCGATCGGCACGCCCAGTCTGGCGACGGCCGCCACGGCGTTTTAGCTACGCGAGAAAAGAGCTCTGCGCCGGCTACCCCCTCGCGCAGGGAAAAGATACGAGAGAGCTCTGCGCATCAAGACCCCATGCTCAAGGATTATGTATGTTACCAGCTACCTCTACCACATCTTGTCCAATCTCAGACCTCTCCCAGCATTGCACCACACATTCATGCCTTTACTTACTCAGGATTTCCCTGTCTAGCGCCTCGGAGAGTGCATAGGCAAAGGTGCATTCGGCTCTGTTTACAAGGCCTTTAACTGGAACACTGGCGAGGCCGTCGCCGTCAAGCAAATAAAGCTTGGAGACTTGCCAAAGAGCGAGCTGCGCATGATCGAGGTACGTTACATTTCAGAGCTTGGTTTCTGTCGTGTCACCCCAAGCTAACAGCCTTCACAAACTTAGAGCGAAATCGATCTTTTGAAAAATCTCCATGTACGTTCCACACAATCAAGATATCCAGAGCTACTTCGTTACTGATACACGTCTAGCATGATAATATTGTAAAGTACATCGGCTTCGTCAAATCTACCAACTGCCTCAACATCATCCTCGAGTAAGACTCAAGCCTTCGCCCATTTTCTGCTAGCTTTGCTGACTGGCGCTAGATACTGCGAGAATGGTTCTCTTCACTCGATATGCAAATCCTACGGCAAGTTTCCGGAAAACCTTGTTGGCGTGTATATGACGCAGGTTCTCAAAGGTCTTCAGTACCTGCACGATCAGGGTGTGATTCATCGTGATATCAAAGGTGCAAACATCCTTACAACTAAAGATGGCACCGTCAAATTGGCAGACTTCGGTGTTTCGACGAGCACCTTAGCAGGTGGCCAGGACAAGGAAGCTCAAGTTGTCGGCACACCTTACTGGATGGCTCCCGAAATCATCCAGCTTTCCGGCGCCAGCTCCGCTTCCGATATCTGGAGTGTTGGCTGCACCGTCATAGAATTGCTCCAAGGAAGGCCGCCCTACCATAACCTAGCAGCCATGCCCGCACTCTTTGCCATTGTTAACGACGACCACCCTCCTTTACCAGAAGGCATATCTGCCGCTGCCCGAGATTTTCTTATGCAATGCTTCCAAAAAGACCCCAACTTGCGAGTTACAGCAAGGAAGCTAATGAAACATGCTTGGATTATTGGATGCCGCCGAGCCGACGCACCAGTCACCAAGCCGCCTGCCAACTTTAATGAAGCCGTTGAAGAAGTTAAGCAGTGGAACAAAGCCCTAAATTCTTCGGAAACTCATCTACGAACTTCGACCGGGTCAGACGCTACTCCGGCTTTACGATTCCCCGGGGGCACCCCTGCCAAGGGGCCGCTGTCACTCCAAAAGTCCAAGTTCGGTGTTCAAGCATTTAAGACGCCTGAGCTCGCCGACAACGATAACTGGGACAATGATTTCGATACTACGATTTCTCCAAGTGCGCTCCAGCTGCCACACCTTCGAGCCCAAGATAACTTTGGTGGTATGCTCTCTAGCGATCGCCTCAAGGCTTTCGCATCTGCAAACGATTTACGAAATGATATTAGTTATGATGATGACTTCGAGGGCGAGCTACTTACGATCAAAGGGCCCTCACAACACGACCTGGATCTGCAACAGCAGACCATTCGACCAATCTCCAAGGCTGCAGCACAAGCTGCCGAACCCAGGAGGCATACCCGACAAAGGTCCATTCCTTACCATACCACAGATTCTTCTATACAACCTACACGATCTCCTTCCAAGGCTCATTTTGGGAACAAATTCGAGCTGCCAACTCGACACGACGTTGCCTTCCGCGAGCAAAGCGCCGAAGACTATTCCGATCTGTTTATAGAAAACGATAATGTGTTCGACCAAAGAGTCAACCAAGTGAAGAAGGTTTGTTTGTCAAGTGTTGTAGGAGGCGCATCTTGCTAACGTGATTAGGGCATTCGTGGTCCGGACTCGCCCCAGTTGTTTCATCCATCGGATCTTACAAGCCTTCCACGCTCCATGCTCGCCCCCGATGGCGGCAGTATCAAGAAGAAGGCCGCTACTAGGCCTTCGGTCCTACCTGATCGGCCAATGCGACGCACTCGGTCTTCTGTGGAAATTCAGAAATTTGCTGAAGACGACGATGAAGACTTTTCAGATGTGTTTGGCCCCGAGAGCTCCATCGCTACAAAACCAGTGAGCGAACGCGGCTCGGAGGATGGCGGTTTGATGCTGCTTTCCAAGGTGTCAAGCAACTCCTGGCTTGGTGACGACGAGGATGAAGATGACCCGTTTGCAGCTATGGATCCGGGTTGGGATGAGATGGATTTGGAAGCAAACATTGCTCGTGACAGACACGCGCGGCTAGCAGAGAGGGTGGAAGACTTGGTCCGGTCCCTCACAATGGAGCAAGGTGAAAAGACTCTGACTGAAATTGCAGAGGATTTGCTCGCTCTTTTATGGGAGAATGCGGAAGCCAAGAATCTCGTCATCAGCGCCCACGGTCTCCTCCCGATTCTTGAGATTCTGGAACCTTGCACTGTCAAGAGCAAGCAGTATATGATCCTGCAGCTTCTCAAAGTTGTCAACGCCATTATTCTAGACGATGTCGAGATCCAAGAAAACCTCTGCTTTGTCGGCGGCATGCCCATCATTACAAAATTTGCTGCCCGTCAGTACTCGGACGAAATTCGACTGGAAGCTGCGGCTTTTGTGCGCCAAATGTACCAAACTTCGACACTGACGTTGCAGATGTTTGTGTCTGCAGGTGGTTTGAATGTTCTTGTGGAGTTTCTTGATGAAGATTACGACAACGCCCGAGACCTGGTGCTTATTGGCGTCAATGGCATCTGGAATGTCTTTGAATTGCAAGGACCTACACCAAAGAATGACTTTTGCCGGATTTTCTCGCGAAGCAAAATCTTGTATCCCCTTGCTCTCGTTTTGCACCGCGTATTAGATGAGGAAGGCGAGGATGAGCTTGGGGAACTCATCGAGGGCCGCATCGTTAACATTTTTTATCTCTTCAGCCAGGCCGAAAATTATGTAAAGGAGGTGGTGGCAGATCGGCAGGTGCTGAAGAGCGTTCTCAAAGATTTGCGCCGTATGACTCCTGTGCATCAGATCACGATGCTCAAGTTCATCAAGAACCTGTCCATGCTGTCAACAACGATTGAGACATTGCATTCCGCCGATGCCATTGAGTTTCTCATCGATTTGCTCAGCTACGGCATGAAGAAGGGGCAGGTCCATTTTCGTGAAATCTCAAACCAGGTGCTCAACACCTTATTCAATCTCTGCCGTCTGAACAAGGAACGCCAGGAAGACGCTGCTGTCGGCGGCATCATTCCACTGCTTCTGCGCATCATGCGTACAGATCGACCGCCAAAGGAGTTTGTGCTGCCGATACTCTGCGACATGGCACATTCTGGATCCAAAGGCCGGCGATACTTGTGGCAGAATAAGGGTCTCGAATTCTACGTGTCCCTGTTGACCGACCAATATTGGCAGGTGACGGCGCTTGATGCCATTCTCGTATGGTTGCAAGAGGAGACGGCCAACGTGGAGAGCTACCTGATTGATGGCAGCTTCACGAGGGCCATCATCAGCGGCTTCAATACAAATCGTCTCAACTCTTTCGACTCCAATTTGCTAGAGCCTTTGCTCAAGCTGCTGCGTCTAAGTCCTGGCGTAGCCGCCTCGCTCGCGAAACCCGAAATGTTTGCTGGTATCGCGCAACGGTTGGGACACAAAAAGGCTGTCGTCCGTCTGAATCTATTGCGTCTTGTGCGCACCATTATCGACGCCTGCGACACTGCCCTAGGCAATGGAGATGGCACCACGTCGCTCAATAGCGCCCAGGTACGCTCACTCATGGAAGTGATTCAGACTCTGGCCGAAATCGACTCTGCCGTGCTGGTACGTAACTTGGCAGCAGAGCTCGTGCGATCACACCTCGCCTGTCGACCCTCGCCAAGCGCAATGATGCGCCATGACAGCATCGCCTCTTCGCAAGGCAGCTCCACGTCCTCTTCGCGGCGCCCCGCCACGCGACGCAACACCAGTTATACGCCTCCCAGCCTACAGTCGTCCATTTCCTTTCCCCAGACACCGACGCACCGAAGCCGCGCCAGCCTCGCTGGCAACGCCCTCATCGAAGTCGCCGCCAGTCCACGTCGCGGCGTCCCCGGCAGCGGTAGTGGCGGCGGGGTGCACAGCGCCCTGGATCGCGACAACCTGCTCTTCCAGCAGTACCGCCCGCGCAGCCGCGACGGCACCAATCTGCCGCGGCGCGTCAGCAATGACGCCAGCTCCACCACGAGCAGCCATGGCAGCAGCGGCGTCATCATGCCACCCTCGTCGTCGTCATCGTCATCGGCGGCCAAGAGCCGCCTGCCGCGGACGTCGTTGGCCAGCATGACGTCTAGGGGCGGCGTCGTCGGCACGGCAGGCATTCGTGGCGAGCTCGCGCCGCCCATGGTCGTCCGCAGCGACAGCAGCACTAGCAACAAAGAAAACGGCGGCACCGCGGCTGCCCGCATGATGATGGCTCCCTGGGGCGCTGCCGCCGCCATCGCCGGCGCTGGTAGTGGGGCAGCTGGAGCTGGAGCAGGAGGAAGCGGCGCTGGGCGTCGAGAGAGCATGGCAAGGGATCCCACGGGAAAAAGACGCGCGCGAGCGCCGAGCGATGCCAGGTGGTGACGTATCGGGGAACACGGATAGTCTGAATGTCGATTCTCTGGGGAGGAACGAGACAATGATGTGATGAAGAGAAACGGTGCCTGCATTTTAGCTAGGGGCGCGGGGGTGCGGCGCGCGCATGGATTGGTCAAGAAGAGGAGAGGAATTTTGTTTCAACATTTGCATCATTACAAGTCTTTATATTTGGTTTGGCCGCTTGATAGTCGCCTTTATTGTCCTAGGCAGACTATTGTTAATGGTTGATAGACCCATGGGAAAAGCAGGATGGGCAGGCATACATACAATCCATATATATGTTATATATATATACTTTGATTTACACACATGTTTTCGTTTTGTTTGTGTTTTTTGCATCCAGGTCGAACAGTCACAATGGAGAATTCAAAGTAGTGGCAACAAGATGTATTATGCCATCTTCATCTAAACTACAGTTTCCTCCACATGCGCAGCTCTTCAGAAACACATTACTCTTATTCTCAGTAAGCCATGGGCTTGCCAGCGTTGACCAAGAATGAAAGAGAGACGGTCAACTGCAGAGTGCAGAGAAAGATCTTCTGAAAAATAATAAAATAGATTACAAAAACAAGCCGCCCAAGTCAAACATCGACATCGTTCCCCCACTGCGCTGTCCAGGTCCGTTCAACGGATGCCCTGGACGGCATGCAACCAGGCTGTCTGTTTCCAGAAACGGGCAAGTGAAAAAGATAAACGCTCGGTCTCGTCGATGATGCAGAGGAGTCTCGAATCCGTAGAAGTAGAAAGAGGATGATGAAAAAATATGAAAAGAAGGAAGACCAAAAACTGTCGTTTGCCCATGGTTCCTCCGCTGTAGTGTCCCGAGGGAAGTCAATCCCATTGTGCAAGGCCGTAAATAGTAAGTATAATGTTCCATGAATGACAGACCAAGAAGTGAATTATAGTTTGTTGGATAGTCGGGGAGGAGAGTCGTCAATAACACTGTCGAGTAACTTGGACGACACCCGAATTTGGACAAGAAAAAGGCGAGAATTTCAAATGCGATCGGGTTATCCGAGCAATCATATCACCAGTGTCCGGACGTTAATCGTAAAAATTAGAATAAGAACAGAAAGAAAAATGAGCACGGAGGCTTAGACCACGGGGGTAGCCTTGCGCTTCTCGACGCTAGTGAGCACCATTCTGGGAGCCTTGCGCTGCAAGTCAACAGCATCGAGGTCCTTCTTGAAGACATTGGCAAAGCTGCCAGTGGCGTCAGAGCTGTCGCCCTTGCGGGTCATCTGACGAGAGCCAGGACGATCAGAGCCAATAGCTCCCCAGCCACCGCTAGCGGAGGTCCTGGAGCTGGTGCACTCCTCCTCACCGGCGAGACTGCCGGAGCCGCTACGGCCAGAGTCCGAGTCGCTGTCAGTGATGGGAGAATTGGAATCCTCGGCCGTCTCAGAAACGGGGCTCATACTGCCAGAGGAGCTACCAGTGCCCTTGCGACGCGACATTCCAGCGCGAACCAGGTTGTGAACAGCAGAGCGCCGTGTACGGGTAGCAAAGTTCTTTGAGCCCTCATGTTTGGCAGTGGGCCTAGCCTTGAGCTCGTCGAGAGAAGGAGGGCCGCGGGGCTGTCGGATAGGATGCTCGCCGGCGCGAGCCTGGCCCGGGCCGTATCCACCAGTCAAGGGAGTGATGGGGAAGCAGGCAGTCTTGGGGCCGGCGGACTTGGGGCCATCAGAGGCGAGAGCAGAGGCGAGAATACTGTTGACAGGAGCCAGCGATGAGGCCTTCTTATGACCGCGACGGAAGGCATTGGCGGAGGGGGGCGGCAGAGGAACCGTATCCGAAGGCGAGTCGAATCGCTTGGGCGGGGAGACGCTGCGAAGAGAGTTGCGCTGAATCTCCGGGGGAGGAGAGACCTGGACACGAGGAAGGCTCTGCTGCTGCTGGTGTTGCTGGAGCTGAAGCTTGAGCTGCTGGAGACTGTTGAAGGACGAGGTACTGCTATCACGATAGTGCATGGGCGACTGGGCAGCGGCGCTGGTATCGACAAAGTACTGGCCGGTGGCATGGTTGAAGTAGATCTGCTGACCCTGGGTCACGGCAGCCTGGAGCTGCTGCTGCTGGAGTTGCTGCTGTTGCTCGAATGAAGGTAAGTGCTGCTGAGGGCTGTTGATGCTGAGGTTCTGAAACTGGTGCTGAGCAGCATGCTGAGCGGCGGCAGCCTGCACGTTTCTAAGCTGCTGTTGCAGAAGCTGCTGTCGCTGGGCAAGATACATGTTGGTGGCAACCAGCTGAGCGTACAGATTTGGATCCTGAACTTGCTCCTCCATGGACAGTTCGGGAGGGGCCAGGACCTGCTCGACAGTGTACTGCTGATTCATGGCGGACTGGTAGGCGGGTTGCTGCTGCTGCTGCTGTTGTTGTTGTTGAAGCTGCTGCTGATGCTGCGAGGCATACTGAGGATAGGCCGTCTTGGGAGCGTTGTAGTAGTTGTCGTGGGCGTAGCCGTGCAGATTGGCAGTCATGCTGTTTCTAGTAAATTGCTGCGCGGTGGGCGAGGCAGGTCCAAAAGAAGTGGCAGTGGCAGACTTGGGGGCAGTGCGTAGACCGGCAAGAAGGTGAGACCTGCTGGTTCGGGGAGTTGGGGCGCCATTGTCGTGAGAACTGTGGTGACTGACAGCATCAAAAGAGAGAGGTTTGATGTTGTGACTGCCACGGCGCGAGGAGAGGCCGGCAGGGGCCATGGGAAGACCGTTGGCGGGCTGAGAAGAGAAATTGTTGGGAGACATCTGAGCGTGACCACCAGTGTACATGGCTCAGAGAAGTGTGTGACGAGGGATAGGAGTGCTCGACAAGTGCGATGGATATGCAGTTTGAACAAAGAGCGTGAAGATGCAGTAGGTGGACAATGTCGAGACGTCAAATTATATCTCAAAACGGAAATGGGGGGAGAGAAATTTGTAACAGTCGAATGAAAAACAATGTCGGGCGTCGAGGTGGTAAGAGTCGTCGAGACGGTGATGCAAGATCCAAAAACGAGGTAGAAATAAAGACGCTATGATGGGGCGACAAACTTCTGATGGGTGTTGAGCGGACAACCGAGACGGGTATAGAAAATTATAGAACCGATGAAGAGTAGATGGGCCAAGAGGATGCGGTAAGCCGTAACTCAGGGAAAGCGATGCAGGTATTAATTATGGAAGCCGTCTGCGTGGCGAAGAATGGTTGTTTTCTGAATGTGAGGGCCGGCGTGACGATAGAGATTTTCGGACAAGGATAGGCTGCGAGCAGCTGTTTGTTGAGTCGAGCCAGTGGGAAGCAGATGGTCAATTCGAGGTAAAGTGTCGATACGGTTTGCCAGTAGCAGAGGCAGAGGCAGAGAGGCGTGTGGCAATGGTGAAGAGATGGACCGAGGACCAACAAACAGCAACAAATATGATGTGTGAAGTCGAATAAAATACAGACGAAGGCGAGGTCTTTTTGAACAATTCTCAAGGTCCGGAGGCGAGAAGGGCGAGAGACGCTCGTTTTCGAATTTCGGTAGCGAGCAGAGAGCGGGACAAATAGTCGTTGTCGTACTATGATGGACAAGGCGCGAGGATATGCGGGAATGCGGTAGCGCGCAAAGGTGGTTAAGTGGCTAGACTTTTTCTATTGTTGAATTGCGAGGACGAAAAGACTATGTAGTCAAAAATGAAGCTCGGACGAACAGGGGGGAAGGATGAGGAGGGGTATATTCGGATAAAGAGAGAAGGAGAAGGAGAGGGGAAGGGGGAAGGTCGGATGGTGATGATGAAGGAAGATGGGTGGAAGAGAGAGAAGCAGGAGAGGAGAATAAGAAGAGAAGTGAATGGGGTTTGATGGGGGTTTGACAGGGTTTGATTGGGGGGCGCAGAGGCCAGGAGTGCTTTTGGGGGAGCTTCTACAGCGAACAGGTACAGTGGCAGAAAGCCCTACAACGTGTTTGCTACCTAGTTGAGAGGAGAAACGGAGAAACAGACTGAAATAATAATAATAGTAAGATGGTAAAAAAATAATAAACGAATAATGAGGAACCCACTGGGGGCCGGGCAGGACGGCCAGCGCACACGCGCAGACAAAAGGGGCAAATGCAGGCAGACCAGTGGCCAGTTGGCCAGCCAGGCACTCAGGCACTCCAGTAGCTGGTACCTATTTATTTAGACCCGCCCGTTACGGTAGTCCCAATGCTGCAACGGCTGGCGGACGGGCACTACCTTGAATAAGTAGCAGTTTTCGAGTCTGTGAGAGCGTGTCTCTATTTCTACGGTGTGTGGCTATTTATTCTTCTTCTTTTTTAGTAACTTTGTCATGCTTGAGTCAAATACAATACTTGGTGTTGTCCAGGCCAATTCACATCCTATTCTTGCTCAGGTCCCTGCCTGGCCGCTAAAATATAGCTAGGCAGATTGCGGGGATGCTGACGGCGAGGAACTGACCAATAGTAGCGCCGGTGCAGCCACTGGCGGCCCTGACTCTTGCAGCCCAGTCAACTCGAAAATCCTGCTGCGCGCTTTTCACTGGCTAGCTTAGCTGCTAGACTGGTCGCTGCCCGATGTTCAGAATTGACGTGCAGCCAAAGCGAGCGCAAAGCCCACTGCGTTCCATTCACCGCTACAAGGATCTTGTTTTTTACTTGCTTTTTTCTTCTCTTGTTTTCATTCTAACTATTCCTTCTGGCTCACGTCGCCCACTGACAATTGCCCACTCCAGCCACTCACCCACTCCTTGCTCAGGGGTCAGTGGGGCCTGCCTAGACGCTTGCATGTCTTCACAACTGTCAATCGTCCGTCGTGCATGGCTTTTACTTGGGGCTTTCTCAGTCCTGATTTATCTCTTGACTCTTGCTCTTTCTCTCGCCTGTCCTGTCATGCATTGGGGGGCGCACCACTTTCTTATTACTAGTCGTAGTTCGCCACGGCTAAAGCCCTGGATGACATGCTGCTTGCCAACCATATGGGAAAAAAGCCTCCTCTTGGTAGCGCAAAGTCTCTGCACCTCAGGGTCCTGCACGCACCTCGGTGGATCGCCATTGGTGCCTCGTGACACTCATTTTTTTCTTCGTAAAATGTAGTTATTCAACTAGTTTTCTCATTCGCCTCCCAGCGCATTTACCGCCGTTTGTCCGCTTGTGTATCTTCATAACCCTGTACATATCAAATGTTGTGCATAAATTTGTACTCCGTTTCCGTCTCCGTTTCCTCTCCGGGCCAGCCGTCGCCTTGCCCGAACGGGCGGTTGTCCACCTGTTCATGCTTCTATCCTTGGTCACACGTCGCACGCTGCTTCAGATTATAGTGCCGCACATACATAGGACGCATCTATCCGAGCACGACAGGCACAGCACCACATGGTTATTCTTTGATCTTTCTTTCCTGTGGCTAGGTACCCGACTATGTAGGATCAGGCGGCAGTCTCGTCTCTCCCGCGAAGTGCTTGTTTGCTGGTAGACGCCCGCCGTGAGGATTTCTCGGTCATGTTCGTTTACCCTGTATCTCGCCACTGCTTTCATATTGCCAGCTGGTAACCATAATGATCGAGCAAACAGAGTCTTCTCTGCTACGGCTGTCGCTATTTCGTCTCCCTGCCTTTTCATGTCTCCATTATCAACGAGCCGGACTGAGCAAGAGGCAACCAAGTACAGCACATACAAGCTCCTGACCATTATGCTTCCCGTCGCCATCAACTCAGACTGGCGAGCTAATTCATCTCCCAGACGCACACGGAACTTCGATTCCGAAACCAGCTCATCTACTCGGTGCAACCCGTTCCATCTCAACTCTATCGATATATTTTCCCAAAAGCTACATTTCGTATCACAAGACCCGAGTAATCGCTCTCATCCAAAACACGACGCAGGCAGGGATCGTCGCGTCTCCACGCAGCCTATGTTTCACACCAACTCCTGAGACCTCGACTTCTGCTGCTTCGGCTCCCACCCGCCCGTGCGGCACTATCCTTTGCCCTGATCAGTTAACCACCAAGGCAACTTGGCAAGGCTGTGCCTTCCAGCAACTGAACCAGCCAGCGACGAGCTCAGTCTAGACCCCAGCTTGCCCAGCCTCCTATCGACTGCTCGGCTCCCCCGCCCAAGCTTTCATCAGCCTGAGCGCTGCGCCGACAAACCCCTCAACCGTGCCTTGCATGTCAGATGGCCCATTGTTGCCCATACCGCCTCAGACAGAGTCCGTCGACTTTAGACAGGTGCCAACCGCCAGCCTGGGGCCCGGGCCGCCATGCCTACCGAAGCCTCAGGGGAAATGGACGCGTACAAGTCTCAGCGCAACATCAACAGCCATGAAGCTCCCCACAACAGAGGCTGTCCTACCTGTAAGAGAGCCTCTTACACAAAGCTCCCTCACCAGTTCGCCCACATGCCGGCTTCGATTCAAATCAATATTGATAATAGCTATCAGCTACCGCCTACCAGCAAGCCTACCAGCAAGCCTGCCAGCAAGTTCAACCCACCACAAGTGGCACGCTAGGCCCTTTCATTTCCCGCTGGCGCTAGCTAAATATATCCGTCCCTCCCCTGCAATATGTACATGATGATACCCACCATCTTGTCTCTCAGACTCTCACTGGTCAACTAGGTCAATTGAGCAACACGCGAGCCGCCCATCCCGCCCAGTTGTTTATTCCTTCTTTCTTCTCTCCACAGCCCTTGCCAGCCGCCCTCGATACCCATCCATGGCCCATCCTAGCATTATGTGGCATGATATACCGCGCAAACAACAAGCTCTCTCACTCAATGCGCGCGCGCAGCGACTCGCGATCCGGGCTGAGACATGTGGCCTCCCCGCTCCTCCCCCGCGGCATAGCATCAATGTCATAGGTCCTGTCTCACCTTTGCCGGGGGACGCGTCAAAAGGGAAGAATGCAACGAGAGCGCCGTACAAAGACCCAAAACACAATACACAAAGCCATACCTCTCTGCATGACAACCTTGCCGCGACTCGCGCCGCCTATCTTACTCATACTCTCGCCCACGTTCGCAGATCTCAATCTGCAGCGTTATGCAATGCAGAGCCCTACTTACTACTTAATACCGGTATGCACGATTCGCGGTGATGCCCGTTTAATGCATCAAATACAGTGCCGATTTCGCAACCACTTGCCAGTTTGACTTTTCCCCTTGGCGCCACTTCGCTGCATCCAGTCAATCTCTTTTACACAAACATTTCGCAAAGAAATCTGCATTGTCCAATTATTGTACATGCTACATTCCTCGGCCTTCTGATCCACACCAGTTGATTCTGGTACGTCGGGAATCGGCACGCTCGTAGTTGGACACTTGCACATTGGCGAGATGCGTTACCCTATGTGCCTGCCTACAGAATTGCTGTTGACGTGACCACTGACCTGTTCCTCCCAACCCGACGTCCCGCCATCCCGCTCGCCTGCGACGTGAGGTTGCAACCTGATTGAGTCTGCTGGAACTACAGCCCATCCCGTGTGGCTTGACATCGGGCGCTAAAAGACTATAACATCTCGGCCAATCATGATCAGCAAACTATCATGGCTGCCACGCCGAGTCCAGCCGGCCACCATTCAGAGTCGAAAGGCAGCATTTCCACACATTACACTTCAGACTTGCTGTCCTTCCCGCCACCATTAAATGCAACCCTTACACATCACACTATAAGTCAAACTTGCTGTCTATGCCGTCATTGGTGCATCCTGGCATTCGGGGCCTGTCGTCTAGTTCTGGCTGGCTACCTAGGCAAAGGCACGGCATTTCCTGGCTGGGCCACGACTCCCCGTATCCTCCAGTGACGAGTCGACAAATCCGGTCCATGACGGACGGAGGACTGTCCCATCTGACAATATCATGGCCGCAACATGCAGCCTACAAGTCTGGTATGATCGGTGCCGAAAGCTACCAGGACATAGAGAAGCGTCCACCTAAACCACTTCCTGCCACGCAGCCACGTGCCACGCAGGTGAAAGACTGTCATGCCAGATAGCACCCCCCCCAAGGGAGCTAGGGTTCAGACAACGATAATATATCTCACATGTATACGTGATGATGCCTGGCATATGACGACTATTTATGATGCATACACAAGGTGCATGTCTTAGGATGGTACGATCCAAATTAGTGCATAGACACAAATACGCCTACAACATATACGCACGTGCTGGCAAAAGAAAACAAGCATCAAAAGAAAGGCATCGTCGAGCGTTATAGACGCGAACAGACAGAGTCAGATATTGTCTCTTATGATATCCTATACGCCATAAGGACGCTCCGTGGCCAGGGCGAATCGTCAGTCCAATCAGCACTTGTCTGGATTTATGCGACATGCAACAACCGCAGTCTTCTATATCGGCCTCTACGCATTGAGCTGTACTTGACTCACTCGATACCCCTCGTCCCATTGCCATGACGCATACCCCATGGAGCGTACACAGCTCTCGCCGCCCTCCCCCACACGCCCCAGCCGACCTCGTCTCGTTGTCGCGGGTCTCGGCTTCGGCTCGACCCTGATCCCTGTTGTTCATCTGGAGTTTTGCGACCTGATTTACCCTGAAAGTGCACCGAGCAGGGGACCGTGGTCGTTTCTCGCTTCCTGGGCTGGCTGAAAGTCGGACTTTGGGGAGCTGAGCTGGTTCGCGCTCCACGTTCCGCCGCTTCTCGGATCCTCCTCGATGAGCACGCACAGTAGGTCGCGCGACACAACGAAGAAAGAGAGAGAAATGAGGATTGAACCTGACAGAGTCCGTTTGGCGTCATCTGTTTCGCGTCGCCATACCGCTGATGCACCAGCCAGCCACTCCTTCTGCGCCGTGCCGTCGAGGAAGGCCGCCAGTGTCTTGCAGCCTATTCTTCAGACGACTTGCCCCTGCAGCACCTCGGCCGTCTGACGCCTCCACGCCCGAAGAATTCGACAGGGAGCATGCCCACGTCTTTGTTTCGTCCAGTGCCCCGCAGCCGGATCGCCATGTCCGGCCCCATCAGAACCCGCTGCGGCGAGTTGAGGACGCGGGCGGCTAAGGTATTCGATACAGGACGCACAATTATCAAACAAGGATTCACATACATGCTAGAGAAAGGCGAGAGCTGAAGCTGGCTGCGGACGGTTGGGGTCTGCACGAGAAAAGGCGGGCATGGTCTTGCCAGCGAGCAGCACATGATGCTTGAGCCGATGAGGTCGCCTGTGTCTGGGCTGTAGATGACTGTGAGCGACAGTAGGCATGTCTTCTCAAGTTTGAAAGGGGATGTAGAAACTTCAAAAGAGAAACGAGAAAAGGAAAATGCACTATGTATGCATGCTAAGTGTGTTCTCCCAGCCCCAATGCATGCCTCCATCCTACGACAGTTGGGTTGACGCCGACAAGGCACCTGTAGCCGTGTGCTTCAACGATTCAACCTCCCTTCCTGCTAAAAGGTGCTCAAAAGACGCAGAATTCAGCGACCTCCCGCAGTCCAGACATGCTTGAACAGGAAACTGGTTGCGCCGGATAAGAGCAGCAGAAAAGCCTTACACTTGGGGGCCCGGAGCACGTCATCGGTTCCAGAGCGGCCGCCATGCCGGAGAACAGGATATCTCGCTTTCAAGGAAGCAGAGGCCGGCCGGGCCGTGCTGGCATGAGCCGGGCTTGACCCGCTTGTAATGGCTGAAGGAAAAGGTGGCTAGAACCCCCGAGAAAGCAATTGGGGCCTCGAGTCTCGAATGATGACCGTAATTCTGATCCCTCGAATGATCGCTACAACACGCTGCTGCAGTCACTGAGAAACGCGGCACTATCTTGGTAATAATCGTCATATCTCTGCACAGTTCTTATTCGACATGTGCTGGCCCGCAACCGTTTTGAAGCCTGGATTCGCCGAGCCACATGGCGAGAAGTCATCGAACTTGCGGAAGAGCCGCTTGACATGTATCTTTGTTCATCTATGAGTATTTACTGGTAAACTACGAAGCTACAGGGTAGGAGCTCTTCCAGCAAAGGATTCCGCATGGATCGGCGTGCGTGATGCTGGTGTTATGCCATACTTGGCTGCCGGAATAGCGAGGCCTGCTCGCCGCCGCAATGATTCAAGTACAGGACGTGCCCATGCTTTCCAATCCTGTTCGTTCCATCTTCCATATCGTTCTGAACGCGCCAGGTATGTACTTGTTGGTCGTTGATGGAGGGACAGGATACCCGGCCGACGGCCGTTTGGACGAAAGCCTGCCCGTGACGGAAGAATAAGCAGAGAGACGTGTTGCAAACCATTCCCCGTAAGAAACAACTTTGAACAGTGACTGACTCTTGCTACCTTGTACCACGTCTTTTGGCTCGTCAAACCTGCGAGTGTTGAACCCCACGAAGGGAGCGGGGTTTGTTTTGAGATGTTGCCAGCGATTCGCTCCGATACTGGAAATCGGCGCAATGACAAAGAATTAATCTCTTCTTCTTTAGACCCATTGAACCATTTTTACTTGCTTCACACTGCGGACAAGAACACGGGTGCGTGGCCGTCACCCGAGATCTCATCCCGAGTGCATGGCTCTATGAATGACTGATTCCACAACATTTAATCAGGAGGACCATCAACTAAATTCTCCATACCTCATCTGTACTTTTTGGTCCCCCCTACTTCATCTTCGCTTATCAACTGCCGGCAGCGGCACCACCCAATCTAAACTAATGAGTTTCTCAGCCTCTTTCTGTGTGGCAGGGCTGAACCTAGACACCACACCCTCTCATTCGGTCATGTCCCGCCGAATTTGGGGGCGAGAAAAAACCCCCGTTTTCATTCCCCGGCTCTTCTTCTCCGACCAAACTTGTCTAAATTGGAAATACGATAAATCATCTCTCAACAAAGTGCGTGGGGGGGCGCTGCTGCGTTCGTCACCGATCGTCGTCCCTTTGGGGCGGGGGGCGACAAAACGGGAATGAATGGATGTGCAACACAGATGAGCCCCAAAGATATAGTCCTTTGCAAGGGGGAGGGGTGACACGTTGCCTTGCGTAAAAAATAGAAATCATCTCTAACTTGATTGTCAATTGTTTGCTCTCCTCTCTCTACTTTTCTTTTGTTGGGTTGAAGCCGCTCTTACAACGTAATGTCAGCCAACAACACGTGCTTGTCGTGCAGATACTCTAATAGAAAAAAAAAACCGAAAGAAAATGAAAATACACTACAAACCTCGTCGATTAGACTTGGGACTTGCCGTCATAGAAAGAAACAGAGTGTATGAACTGCTCGAGGTAAATTCTCTCGTGTCCTTTCAAAGGCGTTGTGCAGAATGCGCCGCAACTCGGCCACCATTCCTCTCGCGCCATCGAAAATATTCCCATGTCAGCCAAACGACAGCCAGGACATCTCCATCATCGCAGAACAGGGATTAGGGCTCCTCTTAGCCTTTCATCTTTCTGGCTGAGCGGCCCCCAAGCCACGCAGCCATCAGGCGCCGCCTTCCGCCCCAACTTCCTATTCGGGTCTTTCAAGGCGCAGTGACGTGTACTCGCATATGGCATATCAGGATCATGGCTGCCTAGACAGGAAGAAATATCAAGTACAAGATGAAATAGTGTTCAATTTTGTCATCAGAATAATTCTGCTTTAAGCAGACAAAAGTATATACTAGTGTGTGGTATATCATGAACCGCTCGAGAAAAGAAAGGGTCGTCGCCTGGCCCTTGTATGCATAGTGCTTTCAACCCAATGCGGCCGTCTCTTGCGATGTATCAATCTTTAAGAAATTCAAGACATTGTCATCATCATAAATAAACCAATGGCTGTTCAGCCCAAAAATAACGCCGTGATCTGCCTTGATGCTCTTCGCTCACTCGATGCGCACAATTGCGACCGTACCACGGCGATCCCTCTCTGCCGTCGAGATACCGCCGCAACTGCGACTCCCCTCGCCAAAAAAAAGCTTTTCCCCAGAAAAGTAGCTCCTGTCAAATCAGAGCTGCATTTCCTCGGGTGTCACTGTGGCGCCGTAAAATCCACCTTCGTGCCCACCTGACGCTGCGCAGGCTAGACATACTCCGCCACCGTAGACGCGCGTGTGGCGAGTCCAGCCCTCGCCGTCTTCGTTGACGAGAGAGATGATTTCGCCTTTAACATCCACATTGCGACGAGGTGCTTCATTCTCTTCGGGTTGTCCTGGGCTTTGTGACCCGGCAGGCGGTGATGCGAGCTGTGGCAGGGATGCAGCACCTTCGCCGGGTGCACCAATTGTAACCGCCTTCGTGTACGAATTGGTCAGCCGAGTAGGCTGATCATTATGAAAGTGAACCGACAACGTTTCCGACATGTAGTCTGGATTGGGTTGGCTGATAAACCCATCCACGTCCTCGACGCAGGCAAAGACGGTTGTGCTGAGTTTAGGTGGTGTCAGTGGAGGTGCAGGTGGCAGCCTCGTAGAAAATAGTCTCTGCTGGCGCCCAACGCGCATTGTAGGGAAAGGCATGGAGGTGTTGGAATCGTCGCTGCTGCTGCGCTGCTCTGCGATTTTCGGGCAACCGTAACAACGAGACTTGAGTTGCATCTTGTCAGATGTGGGCGGCGCTGGCCCTGTCTGTTCTTGCGTAGAGGATGTGTCCTGTAAGTGACGCGCTCTGCACATGTGTCGCCAAGCAACCCCGCGCTGTAGGCAGAATCGAACAAATAGTAGAAAGCACAGAACGGCGAGGCCAGTCAGGATGGCAATCTCAGTGGGCTGCTTCGGGTTAAAGAAAAAGGGCTGGCTGCCTGACTGGCCTCTGTATAAGTCATCGCGACTTGTACCCGCCATCTTAAAATGCGCCAGCTATTTCTGGACACAACGCTGGGCCGGGGTATGCACAGATGGCTAGCAGAAAACCAGCTGCAGGAACTGCAGGGGTAATGTCGCAGTGTTGGCCTGTAGGTCGAACACTATTACCCGGCTGCGCTGGGCGAAGCAGTTTCGATGGTGGGGTGTCGTGCGTGCTGATGTGCGGATCCGCTGGCTGTGCTCGAGTTGCGCTGGTCGACTGGTTTTTGGTCGCGAAGAAACTCAACCCACGGCTCGAAATCGTTTGGTGATGAATGTTTCGTATTGTTTCTGCCGGACCTTGAAGGAATGTGCTGAAAATCTGTGGGCGTTTCGTAACTGTCGACGAGCCAAGTCGCATGCGCATAAGCCAAGTCGCTGCTATTCCAATTCGAGCAGAAGGCAGTGATTCGCAAAAGATAGAGTCGAATTCGAGACAGGGCTCCACGCATGGGGTGCTACATGAATATATATCTTGCATGGGCGGCTCCAAGGGTAGCATGGTTGGGGCGATTTGACAGAAACGGAGCTACATGAATCTTGCGACCAAACCATTCCGCACTTGATGGCATGGCGCGGCGCGCTAACACTAAATTCGAAGCAAAGGCAATGGGGTTCAGCTGAGCCAGCAACACACGGTTGACAACTGGTCGCCAAGGTGGGGTGGCAGTAACAACTTCCGGCTCTGGAGCCACTGTTCAGCAGCACGCTGTCCGAAAGGATTGAAGCTAGTCAAGGCCCAGCTTGCCAGCTTGTCAGTTTGCCATGCTGCAGGTAGCTCAGTCTATCCAACCTGCTTGCGGGTCAGTATTCAGGTATGTCCGGTAGACGGCGGCATAGGCCAAGCTGGTAAAAAGCCAGATGTTGTGAGACTCACCGGTCAGTGGTGCACTGGTGGCACACTGGTTGACTGTGGCACATCGGTTGACTGGCACACGCACCAGCATCGCTGCTCCAGGCATATGACCACAGGTTATAGATTTTGAGTTGGACCTGAGGTGTCGCTTGCAATAGAGCTCCTCCGCTAGTAGGGTGATTACTGGGACCTTGTGCAGGAGACATCCCTGTTTTCAGCGTCGGATGTCGTCAAAGTGATTCAGGCGTGGCTCTCGCAATGGAAACGGGCAGCTGACTCGCATGGTGACTAGCTATCCGTAGTAGCAGGTAGTTTCGTGGTAATCGGGCCAGTCACAAATCTCAACCGCGTAACTGGCAGGCAGGCAGTGAGGCTCGTATCCTGCTTGCCTGCTTGTTGGGTAGCAATCTTGGGGGCCATCCTACAAGTCGGCCTTTGCACCCGGTAGCGTAGGTTTCACACCTAGATCAAAAACCTGCGTCCCGGGGTGTGAGCACCAACGAAAACTAGAGGGTTGCCCAAATGCGATTCGCACCAGACCGTTGCAAATTTCCCTTGGGTGGCAAGTTCAGCTGAAGTGAACAAGCGGTAGAGCTACTGACCCTGCACATGCGTCGACTGACCACAGCCTAGAGCGCATCGACCAATCGCTTTGGCGCAAGTCGCGCAGCCTTGTGGAGCGAGGGGTACACGAGTTTCGCCATTCGTTCGCTGTTGCGGCCACAAGCTAACTATACGACGGGTAATCGAGTCTTGTTAGGTCATACTGCACGGACAATGGTCAGCAGATGGCCTTGCGATTTCGGAAAACTGAGTTGATTTTGACCGTATCGTCTCTTATCGAGACGCTACGTTCAACTCATAGAGATGAAGCTCTGGGCTGTGACATGGCCGGCTCATCAACAGCATGAGAAAGCATGACCCGATTCGTGTTCTCACCGTGCGGGCGCGGATCGGCCGATTAAGGCTTGCTGTTGTTTTCCCGCCACTGCGCACTTATTAGATTTGACTCGAGCCTGTAGCGCAAACGCCAAGCCCCATTTTTTAAGACTTGCATGATCCGTTGTGCTGGCCGGTAATCGTAACTAGTGCCATTGTCTGCTCAAATGCATGTTTCTGTTAGCGAGATAGCCATAGGCGAACGAGCTTGGTCGCCGCCTTATTATTAGCACTATGGATGATCCATGCATTGTGCACAAGTGACCAAGATTTGAACATCACTTCTTACCCAGCATACGCCACGCAAGCCTTGCCGATACAGCCACAGCACCATGCACTGCGATACTGGGGCAATTAATGCAGATTCGATCTCCGGCGCCGGAGCGGACAGGGCATGCCAGCAGCGGAAGCAGTTAGAAAGCAGGCTTTCCGTCACGCGAGACCATGCAGCAGTCTGCAGCACCCTGCAGCGGGATGCAGTGCAGTGGCGGGATTAGCAAGCATGCAGAGGCAAGCCAGCTGCAAACCCGATGATCAAGCTGCGAACAAAACCTTCAAGTTGGTTTCGGTCGTGTGTACGGAGTACTTGTGGCGCGACCTGCAGCGAGGACGGTAGCTGAAAATGACGCTGGGTGGGGTGACCATGCCGGAGCAAGCCGCTGCGACTGGTCGATGGGCGCCGGTGTGAAAGTCACGAGGAGACCGCAAGAATGCAGGCCGACATTCTCACCTCAGTTGTCTTTTTTATCAGCTAGGTTTGCCCGCAACGCCCCCATTGTCTGTGAAACCTGCAGCGTATGTTTCCGTGCCACTATCGAGCGCCCGTCTACACTTGCAGGCCGCTACGTTCGGATAACATGCGCGCCAGTTCAGCAGGGCAGCGGTGTGCTAATTCTGTTGAGAAAGAGTACTCGATGGAAGCGACCGAAATGGCTCGGGGGAGGTGAAGGTCCGGAGCAGATGAAGAGCAGGGCTGTCAGAAACCTTGCAGTGCGCGTTGCAAGCCCACGTTGAGGCTACTCAAAGAAAGGATTATTGGTATATTAGCAGGAACAAAGAGATGTCGTATGCACACGCCCACACGCCCCAAGGGTTTTTTCAAGACGGAGCTTCGAGACTTGCCATGCGCTTCGGGACAGCCTTCCGCAGTTGACACCAGGCTTGTTAGTAGCAGTGAAATCGGTGACAGGCAGGCCACTGAAACCACTAAAAACAAAGCCCATGCATGCACTTGCGTCGACAGCAGGCAGGACCGCAGATCGCCGACGCCACGCAACCCTGACCAGCTGAGTCGGCTACAGACAGGGGGGTGAAGATTTGAAGCTTCGCGGCAGCGCGATCAGGGTGAGCGGGAGTGCTAAAGAAATGTCAGTGAATATTATATTAAAATAGCAAATATAAGCCTCACTCGGGAACACCTTCACCCAGTCGCCGTTTTCGTGCAGATGGTATTGATGGATCAGACGATGAAAGAGTCTCGAGTCGTCTGTCCACACACGCCCCCTTGACGTCCGGGTGGAGGAACGGCGAAGATTGCGCCTGGCTCGAGCGCCTTCTAGAAGAACAATGCAGGCTGAGAGAGGCGACCAGCGGTCCCTGCCAATAGTTGACCAAACTTTAAAATCCCATGACTGCAATAGCGAGATGACCCAGTCACGAAGATTGATGATGAGAATAGCATGGGCTGAGAAATCGGAAAGATGGCGGCTGTTTGATTGCTGCCGGACAAGGCGATGCGCATTGACCATTCTTGCTGTTGGCTTTGCCAGCTGCCAACGGCCGGCTCTTGTTCATCAACGAAGATGCCTTGGCCAATGAGGGCGCCGCCGCAGCACCATACGAAACAGAATAATCTCTCAAACAAACTTTTGTACCCTTACGCTCAGCTCGTCTTTTGCTTCGCTCGAGCACCTCGATTGTGACCTTGCATGGTACTTGTAGATGGTCCGGCGCAAAGCTGACTTGCTTCGAGTTGCAGTTCATGTGTCAATGATGTCTGTCTTCTATCTCTTGTATAGGACAAAGCGATACTTGGTCCATATGTATGACTGCTATGGCCATTGAGCCTTTCTTGCGGACCTTTCGCTAGGAGAAGACTATCATGGAAAGCCCGTTTATAAGCGTCCGCTTTGGCCAAGCAAGTCATTTGGCAGGCGGCATTGACTGACAACGGCATCGGCTCAAAAATGCCCTTGATGACTTCTTCTATTGCTCCAATACCATTTCCATTTTACACTCCCGTGCCCCGCGCGACGGGAGAGTGCCAGTCGTCCCCGCCGTCCAACACGTTTATGCAAGCACGCTAGTCGCCATGTTCGTCGCGGACCTGCAGATCACCGGACTTGTTCTCGAGTTAGCTTGCGTGCCGACTTCAGTATCGCGAGCGAAGCTATCGAGCCAGGTAGTCAAGATAGCGAAACTTTTGGTATCTATCAATGAAGCCACACCTCCTACATGTCGCTTCCAGTTTAAATGATGGGGAGCAGCAACACAACCTGAAGCTGACACACATCAGAGACCATCTAGTTGCATTCAGCAGCACGAGAATCTCGGTGTAAGTTTTATTTTCTCAACGTGATTTCGTCCAACGACATCCTCCACTGGGTATAAGTCGTGAAGAGGGGAAGCGTGTTGGCTCTTTGCCTTCCAAGTCAACTCCTACCCGGTGCTTCCGGCGGCCAAGCTCTCCCAGGTGCGAAATGGTGACGTCGTCTAATGGAGTAAGACACTAAAGCCCCAAAAAAGTGCTGGACATCAGGCCATTTCAAGTCGGATGTGAGCATTAGGCGCTATGGTAGTCGAACGAGAGCTTGTGAAACGTCACTACAATCTTTTATACCGGAACTAACACGAGCAATGTTCTTTCGTTTAGACACTCTGCATTTGGCTACGAGCAGAAACTTTGGTAACCACGGTCGTAAGCTCATTCCAGACTCCTCATCGACTTCTTCCAACAGTCTCGGCAAAACTACAAACAAGGCCATTATCAAGACCTGCAGCCTGAGACTGGATCAATAACGAATCGTATCGGTTACAAGCACAGGGCCTCGATATCCAAGATCAAGATATTGCCGCAGTCAATCATGACCGCTATCATCGTTGGTATGAATCGATTTTCCGAGCATCATGCCTGCAAATGGCTGTTGGCGTATTGGCTGCCAGTGGGTTGGGCAGATCGTGGGACTCATTATCGGCACCCCATCCTATACACACAAGGCTGATGCGGGAATCGAAATGGTTCGCAGACTGCCCGCAGAGGTAGGGGAAAAGAGGTCGACAAATATTTACCCTCTTGCGTGTTTTAGATTTATTATGAGGGACGAACAGGCCCAGCCTTTCAGCCAGCGCCGCCATTCTCTCCAGACTCCACGGCGGAACAGAAGACGGGACGTCCCCACGACGGCACGAGTCAGAGCATCGAACGGTCAAATTTTCACCCTTCAACTCATTGATCAGGTACCTAAAAAGCGTATCGTTTCAACACGCCGGTAATTGTAATCGGAACAAAAGACAAATCATGGGTCCCATTGCATTGCGCCTATCGGCTAAACCTCCCAAATTATTCCTTCCAACGCCGCAAGTCAAGAATCCACCCATTAGCAAAAGACTGACCGAGATACAAGACCGAATAACGTCTGCTGGTATATAGAAATCGCCGCATTATAGTGTAGAAACACGAAGAAACAATAAACTGCATTGTTGCAGTTTACATGCCTACGGCAATGTCCATGGGCTCTGGCGCCGCCGTCGAGCCGTCTCTGTCTTGCAAGTCGCGTTCCTCCTCCATCAACTCAATGATACTGTCTAGGTTATTGTCAAAGCTCTCGCCGTCCTTGGGATCCAGACAGCGCTTGAGCAGCTTGCGGTATTTTTCAATCTTGTCGCCGACGCCGACCATGCTAAGGGCGTCGACGTATTCCGTCTCAGCCATGCGCTGCTCCGCGAGCATGTGGCTAAGCTGGCGGGCCAAGCTGAGGCGCTCCTCGTACGACTCCTCCTGGCCGCCGTCGCCATTGATGCGAGTCAGCTCGCCGTCGACGGCTTGCGAAATATGCAGGCGGTTTTGGTGGGTAATGAGCGACAGGACCTGGTGTTTGGCGAGGTTGGCCTCATTCATAATTTTGGTGGCAACATCGTCGGGCTCTAGTTGCTGCTCCAGCTCGGCGATTTGCTGATGGGCAGCATGGAGCTCCGCCTGTGTGTTGTTCAGGATACGCTGGGCTTCCGTTTCCGCTTTATTCTTCTCATTCCACTCCTCGTCGTAGCTCTCGGCCAAGTCCGAAAACTTTTCCTCAATCAGAGGAGCGATGCGAGACTTTACGGTGGTTGCAGCAGCAGACTTGAAGAGATGAGTTTTCTTCTTGGAAGGCTTTTCCGCGAACACGTCCTTGAAGGATGCATGTCTTTGGGAATCAGGAGCATATGGCGATGAGGAGCGCTGTGGCCCACGCTCTTTCTTGGAAGCATTTAGCTCCGCGATGAGATCCTCAGCTCGAACGCCTTCATGGTTAGGGATGTCAGATGATGCATTGCGACCAAGCAGGGCTCGAATGCACTTGCGTGCATTTCTTTGGGTTGCCAGATGCAGAGCAGTATTACCGTCACTGTCCTGTACATCGAGCAGCTGCTGGAAAGCACTCTGTTCCATGGTTTCCTGCAGACGATTGAGAATGATGTCTAGGTAGTAGCGTGAACATGATGGGCTGAATACACGACCATTCTTCATGACCGCAGCGTGGTGAATAACGGTGCATCCAGAATTGTCTCGGGCTTCGATAGTATCAAGAAGCTCCTTCATGACGGCAGGGAATGTCTGCTTCTCATAGCAGTTGGTAAAATTGACGGATCGCATAAATGGGGTTTCCCCGCGAACGTTCTTGACTGCAATACCGGCATTGAACTTTTTGAGCTGCCGAACGACATCGACATCGCCCATGGCGCAGGCCCAGTGCAGAGCGGTGTGGTTCTCGGCGTCAATGAGCCAATTGGGCTGAAAGTTGGGCGGCGGATCAGGCTTCACTGCGGGTTGCTCATTTCTGGAGAGCAAGAAATAGTCCAGAAGCTCGTCGCCATACATGGCGTGCTGTTGTTCCGTGAGATCATTTAGATGCTCTTCTCTCTTGCGCTTTCTGTGGCCAGTAGATATGTGTGCCAGGTCGTAGCGATCCTCCTCCGCCATATACGATGCCGAGGCTATGGTGAGGTTATCGGGCGTGTCGTCTTCAGCCATCACGGCGTCGGTATTTTCGAATTCATCGCGCATGGGGACAGTGCCTAGAACGTCAGCTAAAGCTTCACGATGGAATGCGCTGGGCTTACTGGCACCCCATTTTGGCAGCGGAGGTTTCACTTTGGGCTGTTTGGGTTTGCTGGCATGCCGAGGAGCGGGAGGAGGGCTCTCGTTGCCGGGGACATATTCGAAAATGGGCCGCAGGCGGTCGTATGCGCTGTGTCGATGAGCAAGGGCCTCGCCGCTTTCGAGGGGAATCCAGGTTCCTGTTCCGCGTGAGCAGCGTCCGTGATGCCATATGTTTAGCACTGACCTTGGTATTTGCCGTAACCACCCTGAATCTTCTCGTGCACGTCCTTCTGAACGTCGCGCTCCAGAATTCTCGTTCGGGCAGGCTTGTCGAAGCCAGCGGCTTTCAATATATGGGTGGCATTGATCCAGTCATCATGTCTCCTTCGCATAACATGTTCCTTGAATTCAAGTCCGAACTGATATTCGTAGACGGGGATCTGGAAGGACAATTAGCGATGTTCGCGGCAGGGACGTCAGGTATTTGATGCTCTGAGAGGAGACCGACTGCACCAGACACGTCAGAATGTACTCACACCACTGTATGTGGCACTGTATATGCCCGGACCAGTGGGAGCTGGCGGTGCAGCCTTGACCATTTTGTCGTCGCAACAGGGTTATGGCAGGCACTATGCAGATGCTAGAAAGGTGAGGGAATCAAATAACGGGCGCGTGCCAGTTGAGAGCTGCCGGCGTTGAGTCGAGAGAACAATGGCAAAAAACGATGCTGTTGGCAGACAATGTCAAACTTGAGATCCAGTCCGTCCGGGCATTACTTGCTCTTCTAGTCGTGATACAGGGTCCGAGGTCGAAACTATGCAAAACGCTGGCGGCACGTCGTCGACGCGGTTCGACGAGGGAGAGACGCGCATCGACGCGAGCCAGGTTTAAGTGGTTCGTGCCTGAGGCGCGCCGTCTGGGGAGAGGTGCACGTGATGTGACATGCAAGACCTCCTGAAGGGGCGGACCGTAGCCAATGGGCCCAACGCCAACGCAAGTGGCTCTTGGGCGGGAAGCTCCCCTGGCATGCCATAGGTCACCATTGACCAAGAGACGAGACAATCCCCGGAACAAAAGACGAATTTACCACAACGCGGCTGCCAGACCCCCTTGGAACGACATTTGCGACTATTAGCATTTGCGACAACCATTGCAGGTTTACATACATCTGTTGGCTGTAAGTGAGCTGTCAAGTTCCTGAGAAGGCGGGATTAGCTCTGAGGACTAGCTTTGCTGGCAGACCCAGCGAAGTGGCAGAGGGATTCCGGGGACTGGCACACGACAGAAACGACGACAAAATGACAGAGATTTTACACAATGCACCCATTGTGCTGGATAATGGGTCAGGCACGATACGAGCGGGCTTTGCGGGCGAAGACCTGCCAAAGTGCGTGTTCCCCTCGTGGGTTGGGCGGCCAAAACACCTGCGCGTGCTAGCGGGCGCGCTGGAGGGCGACGTCTTTATCGGGCAAAAGGCAGCAACCGACTTGCGAGGGCTGCTAAAGATTCACTACCCGTTGGAGCACGGTATCGTGACGGACTGGGACGACATGGAGCGGATATGGGAGTACGTTTACGGCGAGGGGCTTAAGACGCTGAGCGAAGAGGTGTGTAGACTCGGAAATGAACAAATGGCAACGGCACATTGCTTACAGGCAGCAGCACCCCGTCCTTCTCACAGAACCTCCTCTGAACCCCAGAAGCAACCGCGACACGGCGGCGCAGATCTTATTCGAGACGTTCAACGTGCCGGCGCTGCACACGTCGATTCAGGCGGTTCTGTCGCTGTATGCAAGCGGACGTACGACGGGCATCGTGCTGGACGCTGGCGACGGGGTGTCGCACGCGGTGCCGGTGTATGAGGGGTTCGCGATGCCGAGCAGCATTCGCCGTATCGACGTGGCGGGCCGCGACGTGACGGAGTACCTGCAGACGCTGCTGCGCAAGAGCGGCTACGTGTTTCATACGAGCGCGGAGAAGGAGGTGGTGCGGTTGATCAAGGAGACGGTGTCGTACATTGCGCCGGACCCGAGGAAAGAGGAGCGCGAGTGGCTGGGTGTCAAGGCCAACGACTCCAAGTATGCCGAATATACACTGCCCGACGGGCACAAGCTCAAGGTAGGTGGTTGCAGGGTATGCAATGATGATGATGCAGAGAGACTGACAGGGGCTAGATTGGGGCTGAACGATTTCGAGCGCCGGAGATTCTGTTCGATCCCGAGATTATCGGGCTAGAGTACCCCGGCGTGCACCAGATCGTGGTGGACGCCATCAACCGGACGGACCTGGACCTGCGCAAGTCTCTGTACAGCAATATCGTGCTGTCGGGGGGCAGCACGCTGACCAAGGGGTTTGGTGACCGTCTGCTGACGGAGCTGCAGAAGCTGGCGGTCAAGGACATGCGGATCAAGATCTTCGCGCCGCCGGAGCGCAAGTACTCGACGTGGATTGGCGGCAGTATTCTGGCCGGCCTAAGCACGTTTCGCAAGGTACGCAACTGCACTTGCCGTTTGATTCGGACTGTACTGACTGGAAGTAGATGTGGGTGAGCATTGACGACTGGCATGAGAATCCCGATATTATTCACACCAAGTTTACGTAAAGAGGAAGAGGGCTCTTCCGTGGGAGGTTGCGTGAAGAGGATCCCCCCTTCTCCAGCGCGTGGGACATACGCAGTGCATTGAAGCAAGCATGCATTGTAGGATCAGACATAACTGTACATTTAGAAGGCATGGGGCGAAACAAGACGAGGGCGGGGTCATTTTGTTTTGGCAAAGGAAGATTAATACGATACCCTGAGTTGTAAGCGGCGAGGCTGTGAATCAAGGTGACTGTGTGGAGATGGGTGGCCAAGTGCTCATGGCGACAGTTGTGACTATTAATGGATACAGTTCACATTCAAAAGGTAAAAAGAAAATGTTACTTGGCGTAGAATGGCGCCATTGAGAATTGTTATTAATATTGAAAGAAGTGTTTTGGGGTATGGATTGGACAATGGCAACAGTGCGTGTGCGCTTTGCGTGCTACTGGAGCCCGACTCCACTGACCAAGTTCCATGCCCTCCGCTCGGTGTTTGTACCTATGCATGTATGTATGTGTGTGTGTGTGTAAATGAAGAAGTAAACTTTTTGGTTTCCCGAGCCCGAAACGCCTTGTGCTGAAATATACATCATCGTGAGAGTTTGCAGACATGTTCCATGATGAACAGTCGTACATGTTGGTCGTAAAGAAAAAGAATTGCAAGTATTCAAATGCAGCCTCGCTTTGATAGTCTTTTGCTCGTCTTCCGCTACAAGGACACACGTCAAAACGACGGTCCTAGTCCAAGAAGCAAGCGCATCCAGTACAACTTATAGACGAGGGAGAGGGGGATGGTCTCAAGAGCGAGAAAAGCTGCCGCTGACGCGTGCCGCCCACCCCTTTGCCCTCTCGGCGACGCTGCTGGCGGCGCTGCTCCCGCTCAGCAAGCTCGCGTCGTCGTCGGCGTAGGCGTAGGCGTTGCCGGCACCGCCGCGGCCCGCATAGCCAACGGGATGGCGGTCGCGGGCGGCGGCGCGGCGCATGTCGAGCTGCAGGTCGTGGGCGGCCGAGGAGCGCGCGCCGGCGTCGAGGGCGCGCATGTTGCCGGCGCCGCCGACGCCTGAGGAGACGATGCGCGGCGTTGAAGCGGTGATGGCGGGCACGGAAGAGGATGAGGAGGAAACGGAGGGTGTGGAAGAGGTGGCTGTGGATGTGAGGCGGTGGGCGTTGCCAGCGCCGCCGCGGCCGGTGAGGACATATGATGAAGGCATCGTGAGGGGTGTTGTGTGTGTAAGTGGTGGTGGTTGTGGGTGTCGAGATCTGAAGTGCGTGGTCTGACTCAATCGGATGTCAAAACGATATCTTCGTTGAGGATGTGAGAGTTGAATAGTATAGGTCAACGCTGTACGTTTGCAGATATGTTCCTGGAGTGCAGAAGGAAGAGAATAAGTGTTCCTGTCAGAGGAATCCGTCGTCGTTTAAGAAGCGTACTTGTTCGAGCCACAGCGGTCGTGGGCGGCCCACGGTAGCTGTTGACCTTGGAGCGGGGCCTGCCGAGCCAAGCCATAAAAAAAAAAAAGGTCTGATGACCTGCTGGAAAAAAAAAACAGTCCCCCACCTCCTGGAGTCGGCCGTCATGTACCTCAAGCCCGTCATGCACACCATCCCGCCACTGTAACACACACCCACAGGTACCTTGACTCGAGGCAACATTTATTCGGTACGCTATTACGTTATTTTTGGCGCGCCATCAACCATTCCGTTTCCAGGTCACGACGCTGGGTCTTTTCTGCAAAACCTGAGAGTGGGCGGTGGGGAAGGGGAGAGTAAAAAGTGCCGTCGTCCAAGCAGAGTGCTAAACGGCACCACACGCCCAATGTCACTTGCGGTTGCAGGTTTTTCTTGGACTGTGCACATGGAACAGGCAAGGCACGGCAGGTCAACTTGCCGCATTCTAGAATGTGGAAAACTGACGGAAACTGATGTTCCACTGCCTAGCAAGGGAGGCGAAAACAGGTCATGAGCGAAAGGTACTAACTACGACAATTCGCCAACAAAACTTCTTGTTAGCTGGCAAGCTGGCCTGGCGGCTGGGTCACGCGGGGGAGGAAAATTCGCTAAAAAAAAAAGAAGACCGAAAAGAGGGGCTCGCTCCCTTGAGGCTGCTTTGCCTGTTTTGCCTGCTAAACACAAGGGGATGCCTGAGCTATATCTGATGCGCAATCGCTCACGTTGTCTCGTCTATCCCTGGTAATGTATTAACTCATCATCGCTTCCTAACAGACTACGAACATTTAATACCACAATTTCAGTCATTCTACGCACGACACGCAATGGCTGGTATTTAGCAAGTCTGCGCAAAAACCTTGACCAAATCACTGCCTTGTAATGCCCCCGCCGCCCCCTGTAAAACTTTTCTTCTGGCGCTTCGACAACCCAAGAAAACGCGGGGAAGAATGCAGCCACAAGCCCACTGTTTGGGGCGCAACCCCCCCACCTGGACTTGCATTTGCGTGGCCAGATGACCTGTGTCAAATGCACGGCGAAAAGCAGAACGGGCTATTTACTCGTGCATGTATTATTAGAAGTCCATTGAGGAAAGCCAATTTGGCGCCGTCAAGTAAACGTCTTTTCTAATCTCTGCTATTCCACTCAGATCGGCAGCCTACCTGACCTCACAGATTCTGCTCGTCTGTCCTTTGCCGATGCAGACCTACGCAATGGTCATGGCTGACATCTAACAACACATCCACGTTCAACAAGAGCACAATCAAACATCTGGATTAAGCTGGTTGATGCTTTCCAACCCTGACCCTGCAACGCCAATATACTGATGAAACGTAAAAGAGAGTGATCAAAGATACAAGTTAATGGCAAATCTAAAGGGCCATATCCGCTGACTATTTGCCCAAACACAAAAGAAGAAAGTTAAATGCCAACACTCATCCAGCCAAACATACCCAGCGACGCACTCAGCAGCACAAACGTTATAATACCAGCTCCCGCACGATCCGCCGTTGTAATCGGCTTGGGATCCTTGTGATAGGCGTTGGCCTGGCCCACGCCCGCGTTGGGGTCGCTCTTGGATGTGCCGCCCGTGTCGGCCGTCACCGCCGGCTTCGCATTGGCGTACAGAAGCGCAGACACAGCCGCCACGGCATTCATCTGCTGACTGGCACCCGAGTTGGGCGGGTCAGGAGCCTGGTACGCACCCGACTGCCAGTAGAAGCCGCATTGTCTGCCACCCTCGCCTCCCGTGCACTGCTTGACGCACGCCGCCGCCGACTTTTTGAGCACCGGCAGCACCTTGTCCGCAATGTACGGTGCCATCTGTGTCGACGCCGACCACCACCGGTGCAAGTAGCCCTTGAACGACAACATGTCCGTCGTGCATGTCTTGACGCCCTCGCACGCGGGCTCGTACGCAATGTCTTCTTTTGGGAAGAAGTGTTCCAGACCGTGCTTCACCAGACCGTCGACGCAATTCTTCCACTTTTGCGCTCCCTCTGTGTGGTTGTACATGTACGCGCAGCCCTGCAGGAAGACAGCATTGTTGTACGAGAACTCAACTTTGTTAATGTCGGTACAGTTGTGCTCGACATGGCCACCATCGTAGATGGCGTGAGTTTGAGGATCAATGTAGCCGACACCCGTGACCCAGTCGAACGTCTTTTCGGCCCAGTCTATGTACGTCTGGTTTCCGGTATAACGGCCCAGGCGGGCGCCCATGTTGAAAAAGATACCATTGGCAATCGAGTTCTTGTAGTCGAAGCCGTTATTGGCAAAAGGAATCTGCCATCGAAGACCGCCGTTGCATTCCGTGTCGTGTCGGGAAGGGCTGGCCTGCGTATTCCAGACAGCCTGGGCTAGAGCGAGCCATGAGGGCTTGTCCGACGGCGGATCAGGAAACTTGACCTCGGCAGCGAGCATGGCCGACATGCCCCAGAAGCCCTGGTCGTCGTTACCCAGAGAGGCCGTGTAGTTGTTGGGCATGTATGCCTTGTTCTCGCCGACCTGGAACTGCATCGCCTGCATGATTCGGTCATTATAGGTTGTGTCGCCGGTCAAATGCCAGTAATCAATGAGCGTCCCCCACATGGCACCTCCAATCCACCAGTAGTAGGGCCCAGCTGGGGGCGGACCGGGAAGAATACCGGGAACCTGGCCGGGCTCGTCTCCGTGATAGTGCTTGAGCAGGTCCTCGGCCATCTGGGAGGCCGTCTTCTTGATGGCATCTGCATGTGTTAGAGGCAGCAGCGCAAGTGGGTTTACGGGTGTGCTAACCGTCGCTGTCGATGGAATAGGTATTCTGGCCGCTAGCGAGCGACAGCAGCGCCGTCGCAGCCGCCGCGGTAGTAAGCGTCTTCATATCTTTGATTAAAGGTCTCGTTGGAGGATGGTCATGAAGCCCAGCCTCGACCAAGGATCGGGGGCGACAAATTCGAGGGCGGCAAGTGTACCGTAATACGGTGTCAAGCGTTGCGATGATCGCCTTTTGTTAATCAAGGGGTGCGAAAAATCGTGTTTGCGTCGGCGAGGCGAGGCGAGGCGAGACGAGAGTGGCGCGGCACTTGACAAGGGGTTTGCCAAGTGACCAAGGCTGAAGAAGAAAGAGCGACAAGGGAGGAGAGAGCGGCTTCCTTGGGTCGAGTAGTAGCAAACAGCGACGCCGGGTCGTGATGCTGAAGTGGATCAAACGAGGGAAAGCGAGCGGTAAAGAGTTCGATGATTGAGGATGAAATATGGACGTGATGGTCGTGCCAGTTGGGGATGGGAGGGGGGAGTCGTAGCGCTCGGAAAGGGCCAACATCCGGTTCCTGGACTTGAACCTGGGCTGAGAGTCTGGGACAGGGGATAAGGGATTTAGATGGTGAGTGGCAGAGGGCGGCGGGAGCCAATCAAGGGCGGGAATGGTCTACCAGTTAGAGCGTTAGCCAGGGGCGAGTTGGCTCATAAACTTGTCGGTGGAGACTTGAACACAGGGGTCTGTCCCAGCAATGCGAGCGATTGCTTATAAGAAACGGATAGTTACAGGTCGTCAGAGATCAATTGACCTTGAACAGAGAGGAAGGCATTATTAACTGGTACTGCGCCTCTGTTTGCTTTGCCTATGCCATATTTGAGCGCCATCATTTGGCATTTATTCACTTTGCTGATAGGCCCAAGTGGCCTCACTGTCCTCCGTACTTCGGTACTTCGTACGGATACTTGTTCTAGTAACGCAAATAGTGCTCCACCATCCGGCCCATCAAACCAAGGCACCTATGTACCTCCTGTAATCAATCTTTAGGGCCGTCGGCTGTGCCTAGCATCATCAACTCGCCTCTTCCCGTTCAACACTACATTCATCTTCATCGCGAACCGTTTCCTTATCGCCAAGAAGAATCCATCAACAATCCTCGCCGGATCGCCCTCTCGGCGTCTTGCCAAGTGGCTTGGCCCCTAGTTGCCGCCCTTTGCCCGATCGTTGCTTGGCGCCGAGCCGCTGTTGGCATTCCAAATTTGCTCAGCCGCTATTGAGGCTGTGCAGGAATGCGAAACCGGGCTGCTGAATATTATTATTATTGTTAGTTGTTGTTATTACAAGCGCACCGAATGTTTTACGGCGACGTCCACGTTTGACCTTCCTGTCAATTATTCACCCAAGCAATCGATTGCATGGTTCAGCTCGCTATACATCCAAGTGTTTGTTATGAATGGATGGATGAAACAGAACCAAGTCGTCACATTCAATATCTTAATTTCGCCTCAAAAAATAACAAAACTTTTGATTACCACTCTGTATGTTAACAATGCCACATGTGCAAGCGATCACGCCAAGGAAAAACACAATGGACTAGCAATGATTCCATGTAGTTCGTTCGCATGATCCATAATGCTTCATGCGTCTGCCTCAATGCCCTTCTTTTCCTCTTTGGCAGCCTCGCCTTCACGACCACATTACCACGCAGATGCAGTCAGTGCGGCAGAGGGGCACGGAAGATGCAATGTAACCGGGCCGAGGGCACTTGGCCACTCCATTGCCACATATCCGCTGCGATTTGGCAGTGTTGCAAACCGGCTCGAATCGCAGGAATATTTTATCATCGTTGTCTTCGATGGGCGCCGAGGACACCAGTGATAGGCTGGAGAAGACCGCCGACAAAACGTATGAGACCTGAATAAGAACAGAATAGTTAGAATTGGCCATATACCATCTGCTTTGGGCGAGTAGAGTCAAACCTTCATGTTTGAACTTGCAAAGTACTGCTGTATAGCTGCTGAGTCTTGAAAACTTGTTGTGTCTGATGTTGCCTCCACGAACATCATGAGCGTCATGCTGCCCGTACTTATACCTCGAAGCGATAGTGCACATGTAGTTCAAATTTTCATGGCTAATACTGATTCAAGAGCTCCAAAGTGCAAACAAAATGCCAAGCCAATCATTATTACAAATTCACAAAGGTTCCAACTGACACATCGCGATCTCGCTAGCCGAGTGGCCAAAATTACTCTTGCGCATGAGGAAAATTTTCACTGCCGACTCAACGGACGATGGATGCGCAGATATTACCAATTGATTTTGAAAAAAAAAAAAACATCCAAGCAGGTACCAGCCACAACTGGAGCCTGCCTAGAATCTGCACAGGTACGTAGTCTAGATGAATGCCTCTTCCTTCCTGATCGCGCCAAGACAACCACGGCTGACAGAGACATCGATAAACTAAAGAGCCTCAAGGTCTGGACCTTGAAATCTGCATCCTCGCTCTGCAAGTAAGCCCTGCTGCTACATGGCTGGTAAAACCCTGCATGCGTACGCCACGGGTGCCAATCATGGTCAACGACGAGCACCGGGTGGTACCCCGCTCCGTTGGACATGGAAAGCGTCGCATTACAATGGCTCTGTACGCTACTCTGAGCTGCAGTTCGTTATACCTTGCCGAAGCGATCATATACACTGCGGCATCTTTTATCTCGGCTAGCAAAGGAGACGGTAACCGACTTGTTCGCCCCGCCGTCTAAGCCGGCCACATTTACACAAACAAGGTGACGGCCCTATGCCGGATTCACGTCGGCGTGGCCGAGTACATTGCCAGGCTCGGCATATTATTGAGAAGAAGCAAGATTTTCTGCACTAACACGGCGCTCAATTCGACGCTCTACTCTGCCAGCGTGGTTGTGTCTACGGAGCTGTCTCGTAGCGACATGGTACGTCCGTCGCCGGAGCAGTGGCGAGCTCTTGAGGCAGATGAAAAATCTTGCGGGTAAATTGCTACGTACTTTTGCTCGTTTTGCTCGTTACGTGATGGAGTTTACCGTCCAGAGAATACCCAGCGCAAAGCTCTCGAATCGGCCATGGGCTGCTCTACGGTGTCCGTATCACTGCATCCCCTTTCCTTGCCAGACATGAATCGCTTCACAGTCATAGTCTCGATGATCAAGTATCAGCATTGGTAATTGGCGAGGACAGGCCATTGTGGCATCTGCCTAAATCATAGGAAACCACACCACTTTTGTGCGGTCGACGTGTGGTGTCTCCTCCCGCGGGCACACGGTGCCAAACAGGTGGTCCCACACCAGCGTCTGCTTGCCGTAGTTGAAGCTCTTCTTGCTGCCGCGCCGGTGATGCATGTCGTGGTCCTCAATCGCCAGCGCCAGGCCCGAGCGGTCCCAGAGCCAGTCGAGCGTCGACGGCGGGTTCAGCAGCAGGCGCACGCCGCTGTGGCCGGCCGACTCTGTAAAGAGCACGTACACCTGGCACACCCACCAATGGTAAAAGTCGAAGCGGTCGCCAAACGCCGCCCGCATCGCCAAAAACGTCAGCAGCGGGATCAGGAGTATATCGCCCATTTCCTGCTCGTCGTCGGCGTAGCCGGTGAGCATCGCGTTGGGGTGCTTGGTCAGGTGGTGCCTGCGGTGAAGCTTCCACAGCGCGGGCACGTCGTGCATGGCGCGGTGGTACCAGTAGAAAAAGAAGTCGAGCGCCAGCGTGTAGACGCCGACATGCACCGCGAGCCACGCCCACCACGCCGGGTCGGCCGCGACGTCGAGCGGGGCGGCGCCACCGCGATACGCGAGCAGCACCGTCAGGCCGGGCCGGCCGAGCATGAGCTTGCCGAGGGAGACGGCGACGCGGTCAACGCCCACGTCGGGCACGCCGTCGCGCGCGTGCTCGCCGTCGAGGAACCCGTGCTCCTTGCCGAGGCGCCGCAGCGCCGTCGTCAGCCGGCCCATCATGCTCAGCGCGCCGGCCGTGTACAGGCCAAAGGCGAGCCACGCGGGCAGCGCGCGCCAGCCCGTCACCCGCAGCAGGACCTGGTGCGCGAGCATGGTGCCGAGCGCGCGCAGCAGCACAAAGACGTGCGGCGTCCAGCCGGCGACGACGGGCATCGGGTCCGTCTTGGCGTGCACGGGAATGTCGACGTCGTATTCTGGGTGCGCGGTGAGCTGCCCGGCGAGCAGCCTGTGCGACCACTTCCACCGGCTCCGGTCGCCGTGGAGCCAGGTCGACTTCATAGAGTCCTTGGGGCTGGCGTGCGTCGGCATGGCGAACGGGAGAATGGCTGTTAGGGTTCTTGTCGCTGTTGGTCGGAGCGGGCGACGAGCGGCGTTGGGTGTTGGTCGTGGCTCGAGTGATGGATGTTTCCCAAGTCAGAACGGACAAGAGAATTCAGTACAGCTTTTTTCAATCACAAAAAATGAAAGTATAAACCTTGAAAAAGCGTGAGCTTTGCGTGAGCTAGTGTATTCTCCGCCTCCCATTCTTATAGTCTTCACAGCAGCAAAGGAGACCTCGGTTATTCTCTGAGCGAACAGACGTCAGTCCGTTGTAAGCCATGCCAAGAGTGTCGGACAGACAATCCCGTTCCTCTGTTGATTAGCTGCTACCAATAAATGGTCGAATCAGAACAGTTCATTATTGCAAGGCGGCCACGGGCCGCCTTGCGGGGTGCACCGTGGAAAACGGAGTAAGGAAACCCGCCTCCGGTCCGGGGACGCGGGACGTTGTACCCACTTATTACAAGCTTGTTAGGGTCATCATCCGTGGCAAGACGTTCCCTCGACATATAACCGTGTTCGCAATTCATCTTTGAATGTGCTTTTTGCGTGTTTGTCTCACTCCTGAGACTTTCTCTGCTGGTTGCGAGCCCGAAAAGCCGCTGCAATCTTTCGAGAATCTTTCACACTGGGGCTCAATGTTTGCCGTCCTAGATGAGCCAACGTCATTCTACCATCACCAAAGGTTCCCGATTCATAAGGACCAAGTCTGGCCTCCTCATTCACTTCATTTATTGACGGATCATGAAACTTGTACCGGTCCTCTGCACAGCCCACCCGGTCGGCACAGCTCACCTTTAGATTCCTTGGAGCAGCCGACTCCCTGATACTGACTAGTTCGTCCGCATCACTTTTGCGCCTCAATGCGATCATGTTTGGCAACATATGAAATGCAGGGTTCGGTGACTGCTACCAACGTGGAACCTCACTAATAGTCAAAGCCGAGACATTGGTAACTAGTTACACTAGCAACACCTAGGCAAGGACGGATCGGGAATCTGGGGCGAGGCCCATCTGCGTCGTGGCGGGGTGATCGACGCCAGCCCCTCCAAGATCGTCGTTGCAACCCTGTGCTTCTGTTGCTGCCACAGGCAAGCACTGTACTGCATATCTTGATATGCTATCAACACAGCACTGGCAAAGAAAAATCACGCGATGTCTCAGGAGGTCATTTCGCATACGTGTGCCGTTCACAATGTAATCATGAAGTGGGTGGTGTATTATGATACATAGGTGGAGGAGAATGCCTCGACAACTCCAATGAAACGCCAGATAGGAATCAAACAGTGCGGATGCCCCCGTACCTAGTCGTTTCTCGCTACACGCCCCCGGCTCCTGCTTGTCCTCAATCGGACGTTATATGGAGAGAATGTTTGCCCCAGCGCCAAATTTTCTCCTCGCCGGGAGAAATGCCCCGTATATATGTGTGTATATATATCCATATATCCCGCTGAACTTTTCCAAAATGTCCTCCGATAGCACGGCTACGCCCTACCTACATGCGCCGCATGCTGTCAATGTTATTCAGGTTCAAGTTTCCGAGACCATAGTTGCCGTACAGTGCAGCTGGAATCTGATCCGAGGTGGCAGGCATCATGTCGCCAAACATGTCCCAGTTCATAGCCGGCATGTCGAGGAAGCTGCCCGAAAACGGATCAGGCTGCGGCTGTAGGAGCTGTTGGCCCATCTGCAGACCCATCATGGGCATGGCGGGCGTCGCAATCGTCGACGGCGTGCTCGTTGACCGGCAGTCGCTGGAGGGGAGCAGCTCTCGAATACGCTGGATGAAGCGCGGCGTCTCGAGCGGCCAGCCGGCCTGCAGAAATGAGGCTTCGCGGGCCTTCCAGGCCTTGAGGGCAAGCTGAGCCTGCGCGATGCGCGTCTTTTGCGACAAATCAAACAGCTCCGGATGGTAGCCATAGGTGCTTTCGACGGCCGCCCAGCCTCGATCGGCCAGAGTGCCGCGTGTGTGCGTGCAAAGCTGTGACGTTAGAAAAGAGAAAAAGTCAATGGAAAAGGTGGTTCTCATGAACCACATGAAGCCGGCCTCTTTCATGCCCTCGTACAGGGAGAGCCGATGCTCAGAGCCTAGTACCATGATTTTGAATAAGTTGTCTTTGGGACCGAAGATTTCGGTTCCCCATTCGGGCTGGTCGCGCATGGGAATCAGCATCTCTTCCATGTTTTTGAACATGAGAGGCCGAAACGCTTTGGCGGCAATGTGAATATTGCCAGCTGAAGGGTCGCAGTGCTTCTCTTCCGTCTCGATGAGCTTGTCTTCGATGATACGTGATTGAGCGCGATATTTGTTGAACATGGCTTGATGTCTAGCGTGATTGTACTCGCTCTCGTCGCTCTGGCCAAGAATGGCAGCCTCAAGCTCTGCCTCTTCGTCTGCGGTGGCGCTCATTCGCTTGAAATCGAATACCTGACACATAATCATGACGAAAATCATCTCAGTAGGTCCCTCTCTGGGGCGAACAGGTTCGGCGGAGCCGGGAAACAAGTCGGCATCGTTGAGGTTGCTAGGGACTTTAGTGTCCCATTTTTGATTGAAGCTAGTATGCTGGCTGAGGCCGGAAAACATGCCGAGCTTGAAATCGTGCATGTATAACTGCCACCAGATTCTGCGTCGCATTTCGGTTTCGTAGGGCGTCATGCCGAGCTTCTCACCGTCGTGGTGGTAGCCCATCTTTTGAGCGATACGTACTGCCGTCGCACTCATGACCCAGGCCGAGTGGGTGTCTATACGACTTTCGAGGGAGAAGAGGTAGATTGTGAGGGCCTGCAGGGATGTCATGTTATAGTTTTTCAGATAGTTGAAGCGGATAAGGGCGGCTTTGGCGCCGGCGTTGAAGTTGTGCAGGGCCTTTTCTCTGCTCATGCCGAGCATCTGGATGACCTCGTTCTCTTCAAGCGAGAGCGTAGCCAATGACAAGATGCTGAAGAGCAAAGCCTGGTAATCCAAGGGAACATTGCACAAGTTGGTGGTGATTTCCACAATGTATGGTTGAACCGTGGGCACGTGGATGACTTTATTTAAGGGGTTGACTCTGTCGAGATATATCTGCCAGAGCCGGAAGACGTGGATGGGGTCTGGGAGTAGGTCCTCAGTGTTGGTTTGTGTAAAATCGACGGAGAGGATCAGGTCGGTGTTATTATCGGGGGTGAGCTCTTCGGGGCTTAAAATGCTGGCATCTTCCGGATCCTCGGCCTCAACGAGACTGCGCATGGCCTGAAGCTGGGAAGTGTTAGCAGACGGCTAGGCTGCAGCAAAGACCACGAGCTTACCTCTTCAATGACGGTGCCCCAGATCCGGCTATCCATAAATCTCGAGACTCCATCTTCTTGGATGATTTTGTACCGAGGTTGTGGAAGAGCTTGCGATTCTGTGGTGGCGCTGCTGGGAGTGTCTACCGCCTCTTTCCTGCTGCTGCTTGGAGTAGTGGTGGAAGGCGCGGGAAGGAGAGGAGGATTGGAGGCGGTGCTAGGAGGAGAGCCAGCGGTAGCATACTGCTTGAGAAGCTCCTCGCATCGAGCCAGACGCTCTTGGAGGTCTTGATTCGGGCGTCGACGCTTGCGCGCCGGGGCGGGTGTGCTGGGTGTGCATGTGACGCCAGCCTGCATAACAAGTGTTAGCTCATGAGCGCAATGACTGAGTTAATGTGGACTTATGGGCAATTATACCTTGAGACAATTGGAGCACGGGGTGCTGCGATCGCACTTGATCTTGCGGTGCTGGCAGAGGACGCAAGCGAGCACTCTGGGGCTCCTGTGAGTGTTTGGCGGCGGCGGCGGGACGGCGGACATGACGGCGATGAAGGAAGAAAACAGTCAAACAGCCTCAGGCGACTTCGAGGCAAAAACAAAGCCAGCGAGGCGACCAGGCAGTCGTCTTAAAAAACCAACGCGCGCAATGGAGGGGTGCTTGGTAGACGGGCTGCGCGAAACAAGATCTGGTGAGGGTACCTAGGTGGGTAGTCTAGGGAAACGCAGGTGCCTAGAGAGGCCGCATTCCCACCAGATCGGGCAGGAACAGGTGTCGCGGAGATTAATGGGCAAAGGAGCGGGGCAGAGGGCGAGGAATAATGTTGAAGCCTTGCAGGCAGCAAGAAACGGTATGGCGATGCTGCGGGCTTGGAAATATGTGGTTGTATGATGTACGAGCAGAAGTGGTGCCTTGGCGGGGTTTCGCCGTCGGAGCGGGTGGGTGTGTGTCGGTGCCGAACGATGCCGCTAGTGTAGCTGAATGGCGGAACAAAGGAAGAGAGCTTTGATAATTAATCGCGGCAGCCTGTTTCGGTGTTTGGGTAAAGCATCGGCTTCGAGAGATTGACTAGGATATATTGTACAAGTCTGATGTCGGACGCGAATTGATAAATTGCAGGTGAGCTGGAAGGGGAGGGGGGATATGTATGTGGGATGAAAGTAGGGTCGACAAGGTCGGACAGGGCAGGAGAAAGGATCTCTTACGAGGCTACGAGAATTTTAAAAGAGGAGCCAGAACAATGAATGAATCACTGGCCACGAAAAGAACAGAGTCGAACTTGATTCTTGCATGCAAGCCAGCCGTGGGTGAGTGACGGGAACGGCCAGGCTGACAAAGTGCATACCTAATTAATAAAAAGCTTAAATATTGCGTGCAGCGTTTTGAGGTCTGATTTTGCAGTGGATTCACAGCGGGCGCCGGTTGATCCTCAGGCGGGATAGCGGACTTGCGGTGGTAGCGGAGCCGCTAAAATGCTGTCGCAGAACGCTGCTGACTGGTGACTTGGAATCTTTCTACAGCTGCAAACGCCTCTGGGTACTTCCTTATTAACAAACGTCGCTAATGCCACGCAAACTACCGAAGCGCATAGAACGATGTAGAGTAGACTTGCATCAACTCCATTTCCGCACATGTTCACATCCACATTCGTATCCGGATTCCATTCATCCATCCTGTTCTCTGCATCGCCCGCTCTGCACCGGCCCAATGGTCTGCGTCCCCGTGGCTTGATCTGCCCTCCCCATGCCTACAGTGGGGAGTGTAGTCTCTTGCCAGCAAACGACACAATCGCGGAGTCCATTCCTGCAGCTGGTTACCAGCCTCAGCCTCATCATCGGATCCCTGGCAACAACTACCATGTGTCGTCGTCATTTCTACCGTGGCTGAGCCTGCCGCTGGGACCCTGCAATCTAACAAAGATGAATTGCCTTTGGCCGGATGACTGCCAGACGCGGATAAACCTAGCCTATCGGTGGCATCAGATATCGTAGCTGGACACCCCCACACTACCTCACAAATATCGCAACTGCCAACGTTGGCCATCAACGAGCTGCATGTACAGCTTCGGAGCAAATGCCCAAAAATATCCAGCTTGGTCATGACTCGCCGGATTCGCCCGCTTAGTTAGGAGCTGTACGGCTGATATGAAAACTACGCATACGAGACGAAAATTGGGCAGGGTCAACTGACCAACTTTCATTCGCAAATCTCTTGGACAAGAGAATTATTCGCTTCAGCCCTCCGGGCCTTCACGCCGCTGAGCAGGGGAGGCTGCTGGTGGACCCTTGCCCGAGCGGCCGCTAATACGCGTAACGTCCACGGAAGCCGGACGCGACAATGGCCGACCACCGACCACCAAAATTTCCAATAAACCACCCCGAGTGACGCAACGCGGTGAGCCGATCCCCGAAATGAAGCAAGAACAGCCCTTTATTACCTGGGTCGATGTTCCTGCTCACAACGAATATGCACTCGTCACGTTCAGGTACCGTTACAAGTACCTGCTTGTTTCGCTAGTGCTGCCCCTGTGTTCGAAACCCATAACTCAACAACCACGTCCGCGCCCCTTGAAAACAGACTCATTTATCTTCCGCGTGAAGCCGAAGTAGCTACTGAGAAAGAGTTGAATGAAACATTTGACGATGACAACTATGAAGATGGCTGAAAACAGCATGAAATTTTGCAGGAAAAGGTGGAAAAGGTCATTCTCCGTCTCGCCGGCCCCCTATTTGAGAAGAAGGCGCCTCCGGTAAAAGCTCTCCCCAACGGTCTGAGTCTGCAGGACCTAGTCTGGTACCAGACTGTACACTCCCGTCTTCAGACCATTGATGGAAAGCCCCAAGTTTTTGAAATTGGCCCTGACCAGGCTGCCTGTGCTCCAAAGACCGAAAGGCAACCCTGTGTCGACGAAGCCTTCAAGCCAGACCCTCGGTTCCCATTATACTCGGCAGCCGGATCACAGGTCCTACGCGAGATGAAAGGTGGTAGTAGTCCCGTGTGCAAGGTTCGCGCCCTCGGCAATGGTGAAATTATGATGTCCAAGACGCCACAGAAGGGCCTCGGGTGTGACGAACTCAAGAGGGAGATGGCGGCCTTGGTCACAATTCGCGACGCCGAAGAGCGCATGAAAATCAAAATTGCTACACCGCGGCTCCTAGGCTACGTGACACACGCCGAAACGGGTGTTGTCATTGGTTTTCTGCGCGAATGGGTCGAGTCATCCCCGCTAGGCGCGACTCTGGACAGCATCTACATGGGCAACATTGACCTCGATGCCAGACAGAAGTGGGCAGACCAGATCGAGGAAACGATGACGGATCTGCATGAAATTGGCATCTTTTGGGGCGATTGCAAGCCAGCCAACGTCATTGTCGATGAGAAGCAGAATCTATGGCTTATAGACTTGGGCGGCAGCTTTACCCAGCTGTGGGTGGATAAGGAGCTGACCGGTACTTTGGAGGGAGATAAGCAAGGACTTCTCAATATTCAGAAATTTCTTGGCGTAGTAGAACGCGCCGGCAAGAAGTTTTGGGGGAACTATCACCATTTTTAGTCTACAGCATAAAAAAACCCTTCAAGCCCTTTCTGGGCGTCGTCTAACCGTACACCCAACTTGTACCTATCATTGTAGAAAGAAGTACAGCCGGCGAGATCTTCTTTGTCTCATCCCTTACTTAAATGCCATTGTAGGGCAGAGAAACACGGCCAACGTGGCGACTCGTAAGCAGGTCCTAGTGACTCAACCGGTATGAGTCAATCCGCCGATCTCACGGTTCATGATGCAACATAACCTCGCGCCCCGTCATGGCGGGCCACGCAGTAGTTTGGCGAGGACGGACGTGTCTTCTTGGAGCCAAAGCAGCTTTTTCCAGCCTGAAAAAAGTACATGCCGTCCTGTTACACCGCCGTTCAACCCTCATTTACGGGCTGTTGAATGATTTGACATGATCTTTACTCGGCACGTCGACTCGCCCCCACGGTGTAGGGCTGACCAGGCGCATACCGTGACAAAGTAGGCCTGTGCCACATTCTGATTCTGGGTGACACCTAGTTTCTCTATCAAGTGAACATCCCGTTTCGATATAGACTCGAAAATCTTGTGCCTCATTACTTGATTTTGTTCTGTGGCCTACGTTGTGTCATTGAACAAGCGTCTTTGCTGCTATGGGCCCAATAATGCCAATATTCCAGTGTCTGAATCCCCTTCGCTTTCCGCACCAGCCGGCTGCAATTTTCTGCCGCTTTCGGCCCTGGTCAGACATGTGCTTTGAGCCCTTTGGACTTGAGGCTTACTGTTCCTTTCACACAACTATCTACCAGTTATTACTGCCACTTCGAGCAGCACTGCCACTTCGAAGAGCGCCATCGACTTCTTCAGCCACGGGAATATCGTTTGCCGTAAAGTCACCTAGGCGAGCTATATCATTCCCTTTCCTCTTATCCACTGTCCATACATTTCGCCGTCTTCGTGTTTATATCAGAACCGTCGCTAAGGTCTAGGTAATCCGCGGGTTGAGCGGCGAGCTATTGCATGAAGTTTGTAATGAGAGGTCATTCAATTGTACTAATCTTTCGCCTTTGTACTACAGAAAGGCTATGTGCATCTTCTCCATCCTCTTCCAAGCCACGCTTCCTCGCAGGCTCTGTCAATTGATGTTGCCCATTCTGTGATCCCTTTTCGGTTGCTGCCGTTGCTTCTGTTTCTGTTGTTGCCTTTGTTGCACTTGATGCCCGCGGCAACGTGATATCCACAACCCAGGGCAGCTGAAGATCTTCATCCAAAAAACCACCTTTGATGGCTGCATTGACAAACAAGGTCTTGCCGACATCGCTCTCAGTGAACTCTGCGCTGCAGTGCTTCTGCGATGTGTAACTTTCCAATTTTTGTTTCTTTTGCAGCACTTCTTCGGGTGCGTCGAATTTATGCTCGTGAAGTGTGCTCAACTGTTCAATAAGATGCGAGGCTGAACTATCAATGTCTGAGAGAAAAGACGGCCTTTCACTTAGTTTGCTTCTCCAAGCAACCATTTTAGCACCCCAGCCTTCGTGAATATGACCAAAGCAATGCATTTGTGGCTTTGCTTTTGCGACTGCTGCAAAAAGGTCCGGGCATCCGGCCCGTTGTTGAGAGTTGGTGCGGTCCAAGATGCCTCGCGGAGGCCCGTGAGTAATGACAATATTCGTCTCATCTTGAATGGCAAAGTCATGGCCTTGATCCGGGTGATATTGAAACCCCCAATCACCCATAGATGGGGTGTATGGGCTAGCGTAGACTCGTAGTCTAGCGCCATTTTGTAGTTCAAAGTCATGCGTTCCCTCATTCAACAAGTAGATCCCATGTTCCTTGGCGTTGATGAGGAGCTGTTTGGCTTCCTCATATTCTCCGTAAAACTTGTGCACCAACTCCGGCTCGAGCGGTGGCTGGACCGCTTCGATCTTCTTCCGGAACAGTGGTGTATCAAGTGTAAAATCATGGTTTCCAGCAATGACAAGCTTCAATGGTGCATTTATCGTCTGAAGCAGCGTTATCACGGAATAAAACTCTTCCAATTTTGACTGTTGGGTCAAATCGCCCGCATGAATGCATACGTCTGCAGCCTGCTCGGAAACTCGTCCCTCAAGTGTCATGCCGTGTGTATCGGACAACACAATGATGGATGTTTTGACAAAGTTGCTTCGGGTAGCCATTTTGCTTGTCTCCAGGTGATGGATTCTGAATGTTTTTACAAGTCGGCTTTTTGCTCCGTCGAATGTCGCGAAAGAGTATTTTTTTGAGCATAAACTTCCTGCAGTGTATTGAGAAGACTTCACTGTGCGTTTCGTTCTGTGGGTTTGTAAGTGGTTGGGAAGGTGGGAGAAGACATGTATTAATAGTGAAGCGTAACAACCAATGTTCAAGATGGATATATTGAGTTTTGCGCCACGAAACTATAGTCTGCGGTGTCTTGCATCACGAAAAGTAAGTCAGCCTTGTTGTATCGCAGAAGCACTTGCTTCGCCGGCTACATGGCCTAGAAATCCCACGTTTGCGCACTGTGCACGCTGAATTGCGAATAGAACGGGCAGCGCAGCAAGACCAGACAGGGGTGGCGAAGGTGGATGGATGCGATGATTGTTGATGTGACGAGTTGCTGGTCGGGCGGGATCTGATGTCTGTCGGCACACTCGATACAAAAGTTCGGAAATGCCAAAACATGCCAGAGCTACCCCATTGTGAGCATGCCTTGTCGTATTGTCGAAAGCTTCAGGGTTGCTTTGTTTGAAGCTTCGGTGAGGGGCAGTCGCGACACCACCTCCACACAAGCTCGGTTGTCATCCACCTGGTTCCACGGCCCTCCCCCTCTGGCTCTAGGCATTTGTCAACGTCACTGTGTCAACGTCTTTGTATCACCTCCGTCATTCCCTTTAATTACGCAACTGTTGCGGCTTGCAATCTCTCTTCTTTTCGATTTCTTCGAGCACAGCCAATATGGTCGCTTTCAGACTTTCCGCGCAACTCGTAGGCCACGAAGCCGACGTACGATGCCCCTCCATCGTCATCTCCGCATCCGCTAATAGTTTGCATAGGTACGCGCCGCGGCCTTTGCCTCACCCAACACTGTCATCACCGCGTCGCGCGACTGCAGCGTCCGACTCTGGCGTCGTTCTCAGGGCGAAAAAGCCTCATTCGACGGCTCCCTATTGAGTCGCGGCTCCGAATACGTAAACACTGTTGCTTTCTATCCGCCAAACGCCGAGCACCCCGATGGCCTGGTCATCTCGGGCGGCAAAGACACCATCATCGAAGTCAAGAACCCCCGGCAGCAGCCGACCGACCACGCAGAGCGGCTGCTCATCGGCCACGCCCACAATGTCTGTGCGCTTGACGTTGCCCCCAACGGCAAGTTTCTAGTGTCAGGCGGCTGGGATGGCCAGGCGCGGGTCTGGAACCTGAGCAAATGGGATACCGAGCTGACGCTGAGCGGGCACGACGGCATGGCAGTGTGGGCGGTGCTTGCTCTGGACGAGAAAACTGTGGTGACGGGCTGCGCCGACAAGAACATTCGCGTGTTTGACCTGACCAAGGGCAAGGGTGGCGAGGTGGACGCTTCAACGACGATATACACACCCGATGTGGTGCGCGCATTGTGCCGCGTGTCGCCGACACACCCGAGCGGCGCCGATATCGCGAGCGCGAGCAACGATGGTACAATCAGATTGTGGAAGCTCAATGGCCAGCAGATTGGCGAACTTCACGGCCACGAGAGCTTTGTCTATTCGTTGGTCAGCCTGCCCACAGGCGAGCTGGTCAGCTCAGGAGAGGACCGCACAGTACGCGTATGGAAGGGCCTCGAGTGCACGCAAACAATTACGCATCCTGCCATTTCAGTCTGGACTGTGGCCGCCGACCCGGAGACTGGCGACATTGTGTCTGGTGCCAGTGACGGTGTCGCCCGCGTCTTTACACGTACTCCCGACCGTGTTGCCGACATGGAAACGCTGAAAGATTTCGAAGACTCTGTCAAAGCGTCGTCAATCCCCCAGCAGCAGGTAGGCGGCATCAACAAAGAAAAGCTACCCGGCCCCGAATTCTTGCAGTCCAAGTCGGGTACCAAAGAGGGCCAAGTACAGATGATCAAGGAAGACAATGGCAACGTAACAGCGCACACCTGGTCGATGAGCCAGCAGCAATGGATTAATGTCGGCACAGTGGTGGATGCGGTTGGCAGCACGGGCAAAAAGGTAGAATATCAAGGCAAGTCGTATGACTATGTGTTTGACGTGGATATTGAGGATGGCAAGCCACCGCTGAAGCTGCCTTACAACCTCTCCGAAAACCCTTACGAACGAGCCACGAAATTTTTGAATGATAATGAGCTGCCCCTGACGTATCTGGACAATGTGGCAAAATTCATTACGGAAAACACAAAGGGTGCCACGCTGGGCCAAACGGCGCAGAGTGGTGGCCCTGACCCACACGGGACAGAGTCGAGATACCGTCCAGGCGACGATGCGCAGCAACCTGCTCTATTGCCGCAAAAGGAATATCTCAACATTTCTGCCGCCAAATATGAGGGTCAGTGGAGTTTTACCCGTTTCGCACGAGTTCACTAACAATTACAGTCATTTTCAACAAAATCTTGAGTGTCAACAAGACTATGATTTCTAGCGGCCGAAAAGACGCTGCTCTCAACCCTGGGGAGGAATCGTCACTGCATGCGATCCGCACGGCTCTTGAATCTTCCAGCTCCATCCCCGCAGACGCTCTACCGTCTCTTGTCAAAGTCATCACGCAGTGGCCATATGGCGATCGTCTTGCTGGTCTGGACCTGCTTCGATGCGTGGCTCGCTTCCACACGGTCGCCAAGCACAAGGACGATGCATATGGCAGTATAGTGGACCTGGCTATTGCCGCGTCGCTTCCCAATGGCGAGACTCCCACTGAAAACGCAACGATGATGGGCGCACGCACGCTCGCCAACCTCTTTAGCACTGCCGACGGGCGCAGTCTAGCCAACACGCGCGTGGACACGGTACTGTCGTTCTTGGAGCGCGTGACGGGCATCCAGGGCGGTGCCGCCATTGGGCCGCACAACCGCAATTTACTAATTGCCGCGACAACGGTGACTATAAATCTGGCGGTCTTGGTCAACAAGGAGAAGCTACTGTCGCCCAAGGAGAAGAGGCGCCTGCTGCAGGTGATTGGAGTGCTGCTCAAGGGACAGAGTGACTCGGAGGTGCTGTACCGTGGACTAGTGGCGCTGGGCACCGTGGCGGCTACGTCCAGGCAAGATGCGACGGCCGTACCCGGCATCAGCGGATGGATTAATGAGGCAGCGGGCAAGGCGTCTGAGGATCGGGTCAAGACGCTGGCGGCCGAGTGCAAGAAACTGGTTGCTTAGGTCGTGTGCTCGAGCGATGCGCTGTATTGATAAAAGTAGCATGGGGTCAAGAAGACACAATAGAAGAGACATGATTTATGCATGAAATGATTGGTATATTGAAAAGATGCAAGCTATTAAGGAAGCTGTCATGTCGTGTCGTGAAGCAGCCGAAAGACCCATGAAGAATTTTGCCCAGACGCCCAAAACACCATGAAAGGAGGACAAGCGGGGATGCGTTTACAGCACCAGCAGGGCGGCAGCGGCAAGCAAGATGGGCGTCCAGCCAGCCCAGCCTACAGAGTGGAGGGTACGCTCGGCGGCGGAGACGTTGGTGTAATTGTCGGAGCCGGACTCTTTCCTGGTGATGGAGTAGATGTCGGCGAAGCCAATGTCGGTGGAGTTGTAGCAGTTGGACTCGTTGACGGGAGCGATGCGGTGGTCGCCTTGTTCAACAAAGATGATGTCGACGCACTGTTTCGGTCAGTCTTTTTCCCCAATTCTTTTGTATGTTGTTCCCCACGATCGCCGCTTATACGGCACGACAAATCTCGGAGCTACAAGCGGAGGCGACTTACCGAGTAGAGGGCGGCGCCGTGCTGGGCGGTCTCGACAATCTGTATGGTGGCCTCGTCGCCGGGCTTGACGTTTGCGCCGACGGGCAACGGGACCTGGGTGAGGCAGACGGTGCCGGGGTAGGGGTTGTTGGTCGGGCCGAGGATCTGGAAGGGATGGACCATGGGGTTGCTCATGTTGGGAGGGCCGCCGTGAATGTTGGCGCTGGGATCGGAGCCGAAGCCGAGATTGACCTGGAGGAACGCGGTGAGATGGCCGCGGAACCAGCCGGGCTGGAAGGCGATGGTGCCGCCGCCAATGGGCCAGTAGGTGCGGTTCTTGGTGACTCCCGTGCCGCCGCCTGTAATTAGGAACGAAGATGGTTAGCGATGGATGTGGAAGAAGCGGAAGCGAGGACGAAGTGATGGATTGATGAGGGCTCGGCGTCGAGCGAAGCAAGGAAAAAAAGAGGAAGAGGAAAAAAGCTTACATGGATACATCCATTGCATTCCATAGGGATATGTCTCGTTGGTAATGAGGTTATTGCCGCGCCAGCCGGGATAAGTGATGACGGTGTGCGCGGTGGTGAGGCAAGCGAGGGCGAGACTAATGAGAAGATTGAGCTTCATGATGGGAAGCGGGAATAGTCGCGAGGTTTATTATGAGATGGCACAAAGAGACGAAAAATGAGGCTCAAGACCTGCTGCAGCAATCTGGGCCGGCCAGATTGAAACGGACTCTTTTCGAAGCTTGCGGTGAAGAAGGCTTGTCGCTAGATAGTCAGCTGCAATAAGGACGAGCGAGGCTGAGAGATGAGAAGCAGTAGGTCGGGGCCAAGCGTTTCACGCATGAATGATGGCGGGACAAGACACGAGAAAACAAAAATCACAGGCCCCAAAAAGATCGGAGGAGGAGGAGGAGGAGGGCGAAAAGTAGGCCGGGCGGCCCTTTTTCTTATGAGCAGCCCGCGGCATTGAATTTACTAGTTTTACTGACTGTGTGGTACACATCGCAGGGGAGGGGGGTGGGTGCGGGCCGAAGGAGGGGGATAGAGATTCGGACCAGTAAAGAAAGGGGACTAGCCGCCGGGGATTTGGGAGGCAAGCCACAGGATCGGCTGGGCGGTGGGGGAAAAACGGGCGTCGAGTTGGGAGGAAGAGAGATGTGAAGGTGAGGTGATGAAGGATGCAGAATGCAGCTATTCGGCCTTGTTAGTGGCTGGATTCACCATCATGGTTGGACGGGAGCAAGGCTTCCTAGTGGGCGAAGTCGGTAGCCACAGTGGATCGGGTCTGATGCATCTCAGTCGAGATGTGCACGATGATTGGCTGCCGACGTTGATTTTAAGCGCCCACGACCCTGCGCAGACTTTTTGATGCTGGGGGGGGACCACTTTCTGACGATTTCGTTTCTCTTGCTGGGGGGGTCTGAAGTGATTAGTTGAGTGGTTGGTTGGTGGGGGTGGCTGGGTGCTTCTGTGATATGACCTGCATGGGCAACCGAATGCAACAATACACACGCAAAGTACATAATAACGGATGATTTTTGTGTGGAAAATGCAAAGGGAAAAAAGTAGGAAAAAATCGGCATCGACGCTAATATAGGTGGCGACCGAACCGACCGGCAGCAAACGGGCGCGAAACGGGACGATGTGATTTGCCAGCGCGCATAGTGATGCAGTGAATAAGCAGACGATATGAATTCAATTATGAGAAAAGGCTCGTCTTTCCGATGAGCCAACGGAATAAGGCCATTTCAAAAGCAATAGACAAATCACGCCGTTGAATCAAAAACAAGTAACTTTGGTGTCATTGCGGGGAATACAGGCACACGGTGATATCTCACGAGTCATTGGTGATATGTATTACATGGGTCAAAACAATGACTTGGTCCTCCTCACGTCTTTTGCCGCTGGCAGTCCTCTTCATCGTCATCATCTCCCCAACTTATCGTTTATTTCCGTCCTGGTCGCCGTCTCCCCGCCGTCTGTGACCGATTCGGAACTCGGCAAGTCGCCCAGGCCCGAGTGCGGTGCATGCGTTTTTGCTTAATTAGTGTTTGACAATTGCACCATTGTCTTGGCAATCGAAGCACGGGAGGCAGTCCCAGATGAGCCTCGTGCGCGCTGAACAAGCGGCGGTGTCGCTGGCAGAAAAATTAAATTCACATCTCCCCGTCGTTGTTGGTCGTAGCTTGATTCATCGTTCTCTGCAACCCTCCTACGTGGCTACTAGCTAGTCACCACCAACAACTTCTGAAAACCCCAAACGCTGTCATATCTCCAACATCCTTCTCCATACCACTTTTATCAAAATCGCATCTCGCCCCCCACGTCGAGCGAAGCGAGCAAAATAAAAAATCATTTCTCGCCATGCTTGTACAGTCCAGCCTCAATTCCCTTAATCTGCAGCGCCAACAACCTCGAAAAATACCTACACAACGCCATATTGCCCCCATGGAACCAAAATCCCGGATGGCCGCTATTCCCCCACATTGTCCGCCACTCGCCCTCGTCATTAAGCCCCCACACATCCTCGACTCTCTCGCCAAGCTCCTCCCCGTACATGTCCCTCGCCTGCGACCGCATATTCTGATAGCCCGTCGCAAACACAATCTCATCCGCCTCCAGCTCCGACCCGTCCGCGAACCGCAGCCCGTGCGGCAGCACCTCGGCAACCTCGAGCCCTTGCTTGATGCGAATCTTGCCGTCCGCAATGAGCTGCGACGCGCCCACGTCAATGTAATACCCGCCGCCGCGCTGGAAATACTTGAAGAACAGGCCGGACCCGTCGGGCCCGTCATCGAGCTTGAAGCCAGCAGAGGTTAGGCCGTCGAGGATGGGCTTGTCGTGCGCGCGTTGGAGAGCGCAGACTTGCACCTGCACGGCTTTGAGAACGGCGTTGGGCATCCCGTGCAGAATCAGGTCCGCATCGTCGACCGGCGGCGATGATTCGGAAAATAGGCCCTTCAACGCAATATCGGTGATTGCCTTTGACGAGACTACATTGGTGCTGGACCGCTGCACCATGGTAACGTCGTAGCCGCTCTCGTAATAGTCGTGTGATATGTCGTGTCCGGAATTACAGCAGCCCACCACAATCGCCTTCTTCCCCTTGCCGGTGCCGTCTTTCCTCGCACCCGGGAATTCCGACGAGTGGCAGAGCAAATGGCCCTGAAAGCTCTCCATGCCCTTGATCTCCGGTAGGTTCTTCTTCCCCGAGTGGCCCGTCGCCTGGATGATGTGCTTCGGTCGAAAGGTCCGCGTCTCACTGCTCCTATCTGGTTTCTTGCGCTGCAGCTCCACGGTCCACGTCTTTGTCGCCTCGTCCCATGCCGTGCGCGAGAGCTCCGTCGTCATCCACACATTTAGCTCCATAGTCTGCGCATACGACTCGAACCATCCAGCCAGCTTATCTTTCGGTGTGAAGACGGGCCAGTTGGGCGGGAATGGCATATACGGCATGTGATCGTACCAGACAGGGTCGTGCAGAACGAGCTGATCGTACCGACTGCGCCAGTTGTCGCCGATACGCTGGTTGCGGTCGACAATAAGCGCGTTTATGCCTAGCATCTTGAGACGGACGGCAGCCGTTAGACCAGCTTGACCCGCACCTATGTAAGTTTGTTAGCCTTCTTTCTTCTTTCTTCTTTTTTTCCCTCGCTTCGCTCGATGTCGGGCATTACCACAATCTCAAAGTCCTCCCTCATTCATGGAATACATACCGACAATCAGGACCAGTGGCTCACTACCATCCGTATAATTCTCCTCGGCCTCTCTTCTCTCCTTCCAATTCTTCCTCCCCAGCTGCTGCCCATGCGTCACCCCCGCCGGTCTCCTCCCATACAACGGCTCCTCGAACCCCTTGAGCCCCTGCAAGATGGTACTGAGCGTGTACACCTTCCACCCCTGCCCATCCGCCGCCAGCCTCACCGTGCCCGCGCCAAATCCCACCTTTGTCTCAAACGTGATGAAGAACTGCACCACGTCCGACGCGCCCTCCGCATCCACCTTGACCACCGCCGGCTTGCGCGCCGCCGTCGTCGCATCTAGCGCCACAGACTCCAGTCGCATGCCGTCCCGCGAAGAGGCCGCGTCCGCCAGGAACCCCGCAATCTTGCCTGGCGACTGTACCGTGCGAAACTCCCACGTCAGTGCGAGATGGTCCCGCCAGTAGCCATTCTCGAGAAACAGCCCGGCCAGCGACTCCGTGTCGCCCGAGGCGAGGTGCGTGTTGAACGCGGAGATAAAGGCCTCAGCCGTCTTGAGAGGGTCGAGGTGCGCGGTGGCGGCCGCCGAGGGAAAGCTGGCTAGTGGTAGGTTGGTGGTGCCGGGCATAGTATGGACCGTGGGGGCAGCTGTGGCCATGACTGCGGTGTTGTCAGTGGACAATCGAATGTGTGCGTGTGTTGACCTGTGTGAATATTATTAAGGAGGTGGAAAACTATTGAGAGAAAAAAGAAGAAAAGTAGAGGAGAGAAGCGGCTGAGCAAGACGGGGCGGCTGGTAAGCCTTCCTATGCATACAAAGAGGGGTCCCGAGACTGCAAGATGCAGATGTCCGGCGTCGGACAGACGGGATGCGCGTCACCCCACGCGTATGCATTGCGAGTCCAGTCGAAAGCTCCAGCAGCTATTCTTCGAGCTAGAAGGCCCGGGGAACACTGCTGTACACTTCCTATCTGCTAGAAATCCATGGCATTGGATCGGTTAGGCCGGACACGGGACCCGCCCCCGCAATCGGAGGGCAGCTTGGAGATGTTCTCTCAGGCCGTGTCAGGGTCCCAACCATTTTTGTTCTAATGTGCTGGAAAGTAGTGTTGTACTGGACGCATCAAAAGCAAACATCCTCGAAATTGAATACCTATTGTAGTCTTGTAGTGGTAGCCGCCCACGACATATCTAGCTGAAGTCAATCAGATCTTCATCAATCTCCACCGCATTTTTCTGCTCCCCATCATCCGCCTGACTAGAGCTAGCAGCTTCTAGCTTAGCGGGCTGTTCACTTGATTTTTCTGCTCGTGCCTGAACCGCCAACTCTTCAAACTCTTCAATAAACGCATCATAGCCCACTTCAATCATGTAGTCGCTACTATAAACAGTGCCGCTACTATGAACAGAGCCATCTTGGCTTCGGTCCTTAGAAGGGATATTGTCGGTGGACTTCGAAGATGGGAGCCCGTGCGATAGCCACGCGCTTTGAACCCGGTCGAGCGCTGTCTTTTCAAGCTTCGTAATCGAGACGTATGCCTTCTTGTTGCCTTTGCTGCCTTTTTGTCTTTTGCCTGGCTTTTTGCCGCTGATTGTCATTCTTTCCAGGTTCTCTACTGGAATTGTCTTTTGTTTTGTTGCTTTGTCTGGTGTCTTGGCTGGCTCGACTGGTGTCTTGACTATGCGGCCCGGCATCATGTCTATTTGGCCTTCTTGTCTTCCATGATTATCGCATGGGCAGCAACCTTCTCCCAAGCCCCAGTCTTCTAGACTCCGGACACAATATGTCCTCTGGTGGACCGGGCACACTAGGGGCAGGTAAGAACCCCTCCGAGAAGCCATCATGTTAAGAATAGGGCCCCATGTCGCGCTGCCTTGGAGGTTGGTCGCATTGCCAAAGATGTAAAGGGCATTTCGCGCTCGGCTGAGTGCCACCGTAGCCCTGTGGATATTTTCAACGAATCCAGCTGTTGGTTTTCGCCCCGAATGCGGACTGCGAACAATCGAAAGAATTATCACATCATTTTCGCAGCCTTGAAAGCTATCAACAGTTTTGCAAATGGCTAGTCCATGGGCTTCTAGCTTTGCGTTGATGAGTTCCTGCTGTGCAGTATAAAAGGATAAAATTGTGACCTTTTCCACCGGCGTGCCACAGCTAATTAGATGGTTTGTGAAGCTGATAATCATATTAGCTTCATTGTGATTGGCTATGCTGTGACCAGAGGCACCAGAGCCAGTTTGCTCAGGCCACACATGATCAAACCACCAGAGAGACGGTCCGATACCGTTGATTGCTTCACGTTTTAGAACACTACTATGGTCACTCAGCCCTGGATAGAAGAGATTGACGAGCTGTCGAATCTCAGGGATCATTCGCCGCTGTATGTTAAGGACTTGGCATGGCATGGCATTTTTGGTGACCAATCGCTCAAATAAAGATACCTGTAGAGAAAAGACAGGTTCTGTAAGGACACGGGTGATAGGGCGCGGTGTCAGTTGTTGGTGATCACCGACCAAGGCAAGATGCTTAAGTGACGGTAGCAGAGCAGCGCTAATGCTTCCTTCAGTAGCTTCTGATGCTTCGTCAACTATTAAAATGTCGGGGTTGATAGTTTGAAGTAGTTTGCGGTATTTAGATAGGCCGGTGATGGTGCAACCGATAATCTCAATGTGAGTCTTTGTAATGACACGATGATCACGGACTATTTTATTTCTCTGAAGGCGATGGCAGGCGTCTTTGAACTTCGAAAATGATTCTTGAAGTTTTGTGCGGTTTTGTTGAGCCAGTGTAAGGCACATGTAATTAAACACATCTTCGCGATGTTGCGCCTTGACTTTGTACAAGTCTTTGTTGCGGAGTAAGCTTCTGCAACGAGAAGCTGGAGGCTCAGGGCCTTTGCTCGCGAATGAGATATATGGACCGATTGGCTTGTCTGGGTCTAGCGACCGACGCTTGCAAGGGTCTTCTTCGCTATCGATTCTGGCCTTGGTCTTCCATTTCTGCGCAGAGTGAGGCGCCTTGGGAGGAGGAGAGAATGATTCCCAGCCTAGCCATGCTAGAAGGGGATCGGTCTCCTCCGACGTTACCCAGTCATCGTTTTCTAAAGAGTTAAACTGCTCTGAGGTGATGATCTTCGCATCCCTAAACGATTTTATATCGTAGTTTTGCTGACACTGGAAGGCTCCTTTCAGTTGGAGCTCGAGCACTTGACGTGCGGTTTCAAAATCTTGATAGGCGGCTGGTGATAATCTAATTCCGGTGACGATTCCTCTAGACCTTTCTCGAATGTTGGACAGAGAATGTTCTTCGATGGTGTCTGAGACTGTGCGGCCGCCTAAACGACAGACAGCTAGGTCCCTTTTGAGGCAACGCTCGAGTAATTGATCTACCGCGTGATTGCTTTGAGCCGCGACGATGACTGGCTTTTGTGTCCTGTAGGAGTATCGACTTAATATCTCTTCAATTGTTACCACAGTCGTATGTGTCTTGCCTGTGCCGGGAGGGCCTTGCACAACTGACAACTGTTGGCCGATGATTGCCTCGCAGGCGGCGACCTGCGAGTTATCAAGCGCATTGCGGGTGTGAAGCCGTGCTTTGAATAGGTTATTCTTTACTCTTTCACTGAGGTCGTTTGACAGAAGGTATTTGTCCATCAGGGATCTAATGTCGTTAGATGAAGGTCCCGTGGAGCTGGGGCACAATACTTACATTTCAGATGCGGCCGCTTGTAGAGCCGTCATAGTGTGACGAAAGGACTCAAAGTATCCGTTTTTGGCTTCGAGTAAGTAGTACTTGATATTTGGGTCAATCGCACGCCAGTCCGAAATATACAAGTCAACTCGCGGAGGCATTTCTTCCGGCTCTGGAGGATCAGCCTCGAGATCCGGCCAAAGGCCACCAAAAAGAAATCGATATGCAACCGTGGCAACCAGACATTTCGATCGAAAGCCGTCTTCTGTAGGTGACAAAACGACAAGAGAGCCTTGACGAAGCCTTTCAGAGTTTGCCCAATCCACTGGTGCAGCTCTTTCCGTAGAAAAGGAGACTCGGGCGGCAGCACCGTGGATGGTCAAGACGACGCCCTGAATTTGAACCTAAGAAGTCAGTACGCTGTACCTTTAAACACAATTTTTACTCACATTTGTGTAAATATACGCCAAATTTCCTTCTAGCATTGACGGAGTCCGTCGAAACTCGGTGACCGCGAGCCGAGTTGGCTCGATGGCCTCGAACCGTTGCATGCGATAGTGTTTCTCGAGATACACTTCCTTCGAATCGATTTGGTCATTCTCGATGGCAAGGAGAGGTGGAGGAGAGTCCCGTAGGATCTCTTCTGGAGAAGGGAACTCGGGCTCTTTAAGCCACTCTGTTGGTGGCCTCATTTGGCCAGTACTCGTGCCCCCAGCGGGCAGAAAGAATGACTGTAATTGCTGCCATATGTGTTCATTAAGCATTCTCAAACCAGGATATTATGTACATACCAATGCTCCATCCCCAGATTGTGCGGCCATTTTGGACACACTGAAGTGAAAGCGTATTCACGATGGGCGAGTGTTTCGAGAAAGCTTCAACGAAGAGAAGGATTTTGGGGGACACTCGACGCCCCTGTTACAAAGAAGGCATTTGAAGCAGCGCTGACGAGACGGATGAGATTGAGACGTTGAGATGAGAAGCGCATGCGTTAGGAAAGGAAAGAAAACAGATGGTCAAAGCCGAGTCTCTTTGCCCCTTCCTCTTAGGACAACATTTAATTGGCAGCTGGCACGCCCGTTTGCAATAGGAAACATAAGAAGTGCGAACACACGCGTTGGTCTCGACGGTCTTTCTGGTCTAGTATCAGTGGTTTGAACTCGATCTTTCATTACGTAGGTACCTGATATCAAATGATATCGGTCAATGCACTTTTCCACAGCTTGTCATTCTTAGAAGGTTGACTTACAGCAGCCAGCCATTCCTTTTGGCGTCTGTACAGGACCTTGCAAACGACTCTTTCCTTGTGCTGCGTCTGTGGACTCATTACTTCCTTTCTTGGCAAGACTGAAACGCCTAAACGACTCAGGCACCGACTGAACCAGACGGTGCTTCATTCGGTTGCCGGGTTACCCTGTTGCCAGGCTAGTTTGTGGCCATCATCAAGTGCAACCACGCGAGGACCGCCAGGCCGATCCCGGCTGAGAGGCGTCTGTCCTGCTGCTCTCCAACTTTGGACGGCTCGCGAACATTGTGATCATAGGCGCGTCGAAACGCCCCGCGTCGCGACTGCCGAACGAATGGCCAAGCTGCGCCACGTCACTGGCTCCATCATGGCCCTGGGCAAAGAGTCGCGACTGAGCCTCGGACGCTATCCGGATCCGTGCCAAGGATGTCGTCCGGCAACTTGCCGCCCCCCTATCAAAGACCGCATCAACTACCAAAATGCAAGATTTCGCTACTGTAGAAGAATCTGCCAACTCGAGTTCACCAGGGTTCGATACTGCTTTCTGGTGCAGCTCATAGCTTTAACCAGGCACTAGTCCCGACGGACTAGGAGCTAAATCGTACCAATGTCGCTCGCAGTGCCAGCAGCGACATCGCGCATTTCTCGCCAGCACGACCCCGTCCTGCAGATTATTGCTGGTGTACGTCACGAGCTTTTGCGAGGCCCACCAAGACTCTGCCAGGCTTCAGGTCACGAAGAACCCCCAAGACAGAAATTTGCGCTTCTTGCGCTCTGCATTGCCTCGAGAATATCGGTCTGGCTCATAGTTACCGAGACAGCTATCAATCCAAAGATATGCTTGACCAGGGCGTATGGTGCCTCGCGAGAGCTGGCGACAGCGCAGATCGCTTCAGGCCAGGACCACAACCAGGGAGAACTCGGTCAGGAAGACCATGGCTTACTTCAATTGCTGCTCATCTTCAAATAAGACAAATCATGCAAATCACGCCTGCCTCCAGCCGCCCCTCGCAACGCCTTTGCCCATCTTTTTTCGCGTACATAGTCCTATGTAGACACGGTACGAGGTACTCGCGGCAGTAAAAAAAGAAGAAAAAAAGTAACTGACCGGGCAGCACATCAAAAGAGCAAAAGAGTAAGCGATGCGTGATCTGGGAATCGAACCCAGGGCTCCCCGACGTTGCTGATGGCAACGGAGAATTTTACCACTAAACCAATCACGCTTCGGTGAGAGAGTTGCGTTATTAGTCTACATAGCTCCTACAAAGAATTCTGCAACTAGGGCAAAAAAGCATCCACCGTCCCACCAAGCCCCCCCCGCCGCTATCAAAGTCAACCTGTCACACAATCGCACGACGGATCAAAAAGTATTTCGTGAAAGATAGCAAAAGAATAATCAATGCGTGATCTGGGAATCGAACCCAGGGCTCCCCGACGTTGCGGATGGCAACGGAGAATTTTACCACTAAACCAATCACGCTTCGATGTTTAGAGGTGCGCTATGTGATTTCATGAACTCGAGGGCAGACAGTGCGGTGGGGAGGACTGATTTTGCTGTTCTGTTTAAAGGGTGAAGCTTCTCTGCAAATCTGAAGCCACTGTTGAAAGTACGTGGCTTACCATCTGTGTGATATGAGGTTTCTGAAGCGCGCAATATGACTGATGTGAAGTACGTCCTATCCACCAACGAACATAAGGCTGCCGACGGCTCGGCGTTCCAAGAGAGTCGGCAACAGGCTCGATTGGAAAACGACATAATTTCATACAGTTGCTTTCGTATGATTATGCAGTTACAGAAGCTCAGGGGGACGAAGCTAGAGCACATTCTTCGGCTTGATTGTGATCTCGACGAGCAGATTCTACTCACAAGCACAAGGCTGTATAACGACCAGGATGATTTGACGCCTTTTTCTTCAATTCAGATGCTTGTCAATAATATTCATGCTTTGAAAAGCAAGTTCTTTATATATACAATCCCCATCTTTGTCTATGCCATGCCGTTATGTACAAATTCTTCGTCATAAACATCGTCATCATCATCATCTTCACCATCCTCGCGCTCCACTTCCAATACCGCCTGCTCAGCAAACGCCGCCCAGTATCGACGTCGCGTCCGAGATTGGTTGCCTTCGCCAGTTCAAGTGCCCGTCAGACCTGACCTGAAAGTCCGCAATTTCCTCAATCGGCTCCCACACGCCCGTCTGCGGATCCTTTTGCACCGAGCGCAGCACGACACTCGCGCCAAAATCCTCAAACAGGACCTCGCGCCGGCGCAGCCGCACCCACTGCTTGTTCTCGTCGTCGCCCTCGCTCGCCACCGCGCGCTCAATCTGCTCGTTGCGCAGCGCAATGGCCCGATACACGCGGCTGTCGCGGAGCGCGTTGCGAATCGGGTACGCGCCGAGGATGCGCACGGCGTCGGCGCGCACGCCCGCGTCGCGGCAGCCAAACGCGGCCACGTCCAGCGGCCACGTCCAGCCAGAGTCCATGGCGAAGCCGCAGTTGGGACGCGCTTGCAGCAGCGTCTCGGCGAGGACCGTGATCTCGCGGTACTGCGGCGTTAGCCCGCGCGCCGTGATGAGCCCCGAGTACCGTGGCACCGTCGTGTACACGTAGAGTATGAGGTATTCGATGCGCAGGTTGATGGCGTGCAGGTACGGCGCGGGGTCGGTTTCTGCGTTGCGCAGAGAGCCCTGGTACAGCGGCTCGTAAGCTTCAGACCACCGCTGAATCCAGTACCGGCAGTCGGCGATGAATTTGGAGATGCTGGGATTCTGGCGGATCGCCGTCAGCTTGGCCTCGACTTCGGCCTCGGAGCTGGCCTTGGCGAGAGCGAGCTGTGCAGTCGTGGCCGTCAGCAGCGGCATGTATTGCACCATGTTCTTCTGCACCAGCGCCCAGTATCCTTGCGTTTCTTCCATGTCTTTGAACTCTCGTGGCATTTCTTGTAATGTCGTGATGGAGGTTCTCTTTGGTCGAAAGTATGGCGAGTGTTTTGTAAACGGCGCAATGCCGGGCGGTCGCTGCGGAGGCCCTCCAGCCGGCCCCCCCGCATCCTGCGTACCGGGAGACTGGCCAGGTATTTGCTGCCCAAGCCCAGGAGGGGTCGGTGCCGAGGAAGGTGATGATGTGTAGGATCCCGGCGCGCCGGGTGACGTGTTCTGAGTCAAGGGGCTGTCTAAACTCTGCGGACTCAACATGCCCATTGGCTGGCCCTGCGAAGTCTGCCAGCTCTGAGGCGTACCAGGATCACTCGGTGGGGATTGCATTTCAGCAGGGCGTTGCGGGCTCGATGTCGGTGACATGATGCGTGGCTGTTGCTGCGGCCGTTGCTGCGGCGGCAGGCCTGGCCTGCTATCGCCCTTGAAGAAGAATGACTTGTACGAGCCCATAAACGACCGCGACTGCAGTTCGAGCGGCTTGTAGCAGTCGAGAATCTCCTGCACCATGGCCGGCGGCGCGGGCGCTATGCGGACCAGGTCCGGGGCCCTAGGCGTGCACCCGGCCAGCTCGTTGAGCATGCTGAAGCCGTGGGTGATGTGCTTGAGCGCCGCAGGCATGTTGCCGCGCTGCGACTCGAAGCAAATGAAGAGCAGCGACGACAGCAGCGCTGTGCGCAGGCCCTCCTGTGTCGGCGACGCCCTGGCCTGCAGTCGCAGGGCCTCGCAGTAGAGCGTCACGGCGTTGAGGTAGTGCCGGTTGTCCTGAGTCAGGGCGGCTAGCGAGTTGTCGGGTCCGCATGCGCGCCGTAGAGCGCCGACCGCCATGGCGCCGTATCGCAAGGTCGGCTCCTCGAGCGTCAGCTGAGGCATCGTGGCCGTCCATAACCTGGTGTGGCTGAGACCGCCGCTGAGAAATGCCACGGAAAGGCCCGCCCACTCGTCGAAATATAGTCGCTGATCTTCGCTCGTAAATCGCAGGGTGTTGACAAGGGGCTCCGTCAATATCAAGGGCGCCTTTTTCGTGTGTATAAGCTTTGTGTTGTCGCTCGTGCCCTTGCCATCCGCCGCGTCAGCGTACGAATCGCAGTAGCCTCGCCATTTGATGCACTTCAGGCACGCCGGCCGCGTCTCGTCGCATTTTACATGTCGTTTTCTACCGTCGGTCAGAGATTTTGTTCAAGCAATACCGAATACCGCCGTCTCGCGTCGCTCCTGCTTTGCACTAGACAACTTACTTGCCTGGCGCAGGCAATGTTAGCTTTCCAGTTCCAGACTCCAAAAACATGCATATTGACGGACTTACATGTCGCGCAGCCGGTGCGCGCACGGGTCGAGCTTCGGCGAGTGTGTCTGGTGCGAGATTCGAGAGCGAAGCGATGCGTACCGGCGCGCGCGGAAGCGGCCGCTGCGCTGCTCAAGGACTCGGCCGCAACCGTTGACCTACACGTTGTGCAATGAACAGAAATGTCAGTCGAGCCAAAACTTGCATCGCTTGTGCTACGCCTCAGCGCAATGTCTTTATCGCAGGTGAGCGTGCGCGCCAATTGGCCTCACGCGGAATAACGGCCGGGCAATTGTCGGGAGGGTGGTGGGCTTACCGTCCCGGTGTCGCGTTCTTGGGCCGGGCGAGCGGAATCGAAAACTGAATCTCCATGGCCGGCGTGCGACGTCTCGGGCCGGGGAACGGGAACGGGAACGCACTTTGCTCAATACGCCAAAGAGATGTAGCAACCAACTACATGGAGGGGGGACTCGACACAATTTAATTTGTATATGCGGAGAGTCTAGTTTAGCGTCATTCGGCCGAGGATGCCGGGCGGGCAGTGTTTGGAATATCTGGGTCAGGTATTGCCTGTCGCCACGTTTATTCATCTATCCATATCGCCGTCTACTTGGTACTGAAAAAACAAGAATCGCGTTCCTTTCCTTCAATCAACCAACACAATAACTATTCAGCTCACAGCCGGATCATCTTGGGCTTCTCTTCAACCTTGTCAGCAGCCCCCGATTGCTTGGCGGTCGCGTGCATGTCCAGCTTCAGCAGGGAGAGGATCGTATCCGCATTCTGCACCAGGTCCGCGAACCCGAAATTCTTGACCCCGCGCGGCGTGTTCCGGACAATCTCCTCGCTGAGCCCGAGAACGACGCCCAGGTACGAGAGCTTCTCATTGCTCGCCTCGGGGTCCTTGATCGGCGGGATGTTTGGGTGGCTGGCCCAACGAACCTCGCCGGGGTCCACGAAAAGACCCAAATTGCCTTCCCTGTTCTTCCTGATCCACGTCATCTTGGTCTCCTCGTAGATGCGCCCGTATCGCATGGCAATGAGCAGCTGCAGCGGCCGCGTCGGCGCCGTGTCAGCCGTCGGCCACAGCGTGTCCAGCTTCGTCTCGTCGCCGCCAAGCGCGCCCCGGAGCAGCTTCGCGACCTGCAGCGTGTGGTGCAGCGCAAAGTAGTTGACCCGCTTCTCCTCGAGGTCCTTGGTGTTGTCCATGATGAACTCCCGCGCGGACAGGGCATTAGGGTCAATGTCCTCCAGCGCCTTGGACTGGCCGACAATGTACGCGACGTCGAAGCGCGTCGGCAGTGCGACGGCCTTGGGCTGAATGTACGCGACGGCCTTTTTAATCTTCTCCTCCACTTCGGCCGCGTTGATCTTCAAAATGTCCGTGTACTTCTTCTTGAACTCGGCGGACTGGAGGTTGGCAATGTACTCGTCCTGGAAGGTCTTGGCTAGCGGCTTGAGAGAGACGCCAGAACTGGCGGCGAGCTTTTCCGGCAGCTCCAGCACGGCCTTGCGCTGCCGGCGCCTGATCTCATTGTCGGAGGCGGCGCGCAGCTGCTCGATCGCGACCTGGGTGCTATTGAGGATGGCGGCCTTGTTGCTGGCGTCCTTCTCGGCCTCCATGGCAATCTGCCCGGTGGTATTAGTCACCGCGATGCTGTCTGACATGTCGGAGATGACGAGCGCGGCCTCGGCCACAAAGGTGCTGTTCATCTTCTCGCGGAACGTCTTCTCCGGGGACGCGTACTCGTCCGAGTAGATGTACGTGTAGATGGTGTTGTCGAGGAACTTGGTCCACTCCTTGTCGCGCTTCTCGTGCAGCTTGGCGGGCTCGGGCACGTCCGGGGGGATGAAGGCGGTGATGATGGCCCGCACCGCCTGGATGACGAGGGCGGCCGGCCACAGCGGAGTGAACATTAGGCCGTCCGCGAGAACGCACAGGGTCGTGTCGAGGGGGCTGATCTTGCCCTTGACCCCCTTGTTAGCCGCGTCGAGCGTGCAGCCGACAAAGGGGATGATAGCAGTTATGGCTGCCGCTTTTTCCAAAGCGGACGCATCGCGAGCAAAGGCGTCGACGATTCCCAAAACCCAGAGAGGTTTTCCAATCTTCTCGAGAGGCTTCGCCAGCTTTCCCGCGATGCTGTAAACAGTCTTGAACTTGGGAGAGGTTGTCGTGAGTGCCTTGTAGCCCAACCACTTGCCGCGCAACTCGGTCATTGTTAGAGAGAACTTCTCCTTGGCCACCTTTGCCAGGCCGCGGGAGGTGGCGAGATCAGTGAACTCGCGCTTGGAGATCTCTTCAGCCGTGGTTGCCCACTTCTCGGTGATTTCGGGGAGTTCTCCCGGCTCGGAACCGGACCCGGAGTCTGGCTTCTCTCCTCCGAGGCCTACCTCATCGTCCTCAACATTGCCTGGCTTTGCAGTCTCCTCGTCCTCAGCATTGCCTGGCTTTGCAACCTCCTCGCCCTCAGCGGCCGGGTTTCTGATGCGATCGCATCCGGCAGGGGCGCCAGCTCTCTTGCGCTTGAGACTGCTGCAGGGCAACTTTGCCCATTCTGCCGCCTTGCGCGCCTCCGAGAACTTGGTCTTGTCCTTATTGAAGTTTCTGTCCAGCATGTACTCGTTCAGCCACTCCTCGACCGGCACATCGTTGAATTCCTTCCACGGCAACTCCGTTCTTCCGAGATGGCCCTCGGGGAAGCCGGCGAGTTCAGAGCGAATCTCAAACTCCCCAGACAGGGGAACTTCTTCAGGGAGGGGGTCGTCGGGATACACGTCCGCCTTGTTGATGAATTCGCTGAAGACGATTTCACTGCCTCCCCCTTCGGCCTTAGTCGGCGTGCCTTCATGCCAGCCAATGACCTGCTTCCACGGCACCTCGTAGACACCGGCAATCTCCTTTTCTTTGGTCCACGTGAGGTGTCTGTCGCCGCCGAGAGAGCCCGCGACATCAACGACCTTGCTGGTCTCTGGTCGGATCTTGTAGACGTACGTTCTCTCGGCAGTCTGCTTGCTCGCAAAGTTGGTCGCCTCATCCTTGCTGGCGCTCATGGAAACGTAGGAAGAGCAGGAGCACGTCTTCTTGGAGTGGTGGTACACGCTGCTTCCGAGCTTGAATGCATCTTGCGTCATCCCCTTCGGATAGTCCGGGTGAGTTCCCTCAAAGATTCGCTTGGCGTGGGACTCGAAACCACCCGCTTTCCGGACATCTTCAGGTTTCCGGAAGGTCTCGCCGCGCCAGAGCTCGCCCACCTTGATCTTGACGTGGCTCGGCGCAGTCGGCTTGTCTTTCCAGGAGCCACCAGGAGCCTTACCAGGCGGTGGCGGAGCCGGCGGCCCCGGAGGAGGAGGTGGCGGCGGTTGACGGGCGTGAAGCTTTGCGTGCGTTCTGCGGCTGATGCGCTTACCATCAGCTATGATGAAGCCGTCCCGGCGTTGAAGATGAGCGGCGACGTGTGGTGCCTCCCACTGTGCCTGGACCACCCCGTTGTCCTGCTCGCCATGTCTGAGTGCAGTGGCACCAGAACTAAGGAGCAGGAGGCATGTGGTCAAAGATGGCAAGAGCATCTTGCTAGGGTTTGTGGCTAAAAAGAATGACAGCTGATAAAGTGCTCAGTGAGGAAAGAATGATGGCAAGTGAATGTATGTCAGCCGGTTGAAGCTGATGCTAGCCACTTGAACGGACACTTTGTCAACGTCCAGCCAGTTCTTATATGTAACTAATGTACAGTGCCCGGGTCTCTTCAACATGAAGAAGGCTTTCCCAACCTTGGACTAGCAGTTGCATCACGCAGACGTGCATCTCTTCCACTGAGAACACAATGCTGCGGAGCTGGAAGTTGGATATACATTGATAGCATAATTGCACTGCATAATTGTCGATTACTCGCTTGACTCTCTCACTTGGCTGTCTCGCTCGGCTGCGCTTTGAGTCCCATTTCTTCTCGCTAGCATCCAGGATCGTCGCTTACTCGCTTACTCGCTTGGCTCTCTCGCTGGCGCTGTGCAGTATGCCCGCGCAGGTGACATACTATGGACCAACAACGGGCAATTGGGTAGTTAGTGATGATGCATGAACTATTCTCTGCATATTCAGTAGTTCAGATTTATCACTAAAAAGGAATTTTTGATCTATTGATGAGATCGATAAGACCATCAAGCATAAGGTATAGAGTATCGCTACCGCCTATTATTGCTACCGCCTATATCAAATATCTTCTCTCTGCCCTTTTCCCAGCTGACGGGAAAAAAGAAAACGTATGCTGGTTTTCTGTCTTAACGCCGACATGGCATCCCATTCCATGTCTTCGGCGATTATTGGCGAAGCATGGGTTAGGATGAAACACAAATGCCAAGACCAACCAATGCCTCAGATACGGCCCGATATGAGTCAAAAATGGTTACTCTGATCTTAAAACCTCTGGTTATAGCACTCATGAGCCGAAACCTCCGAGAGCCGACTTCGCTTTATTGGAGGATCAACCCATTTGATCGCCACGCGCCCGACTCAAGCCTCCGGGGCTATACCTGTTTGATTATTCAGGCTTTCCCCTGGGCTTCCAGGCCTTTTCTCTTGAAACTTTTAGCTTCAATGCGGCCATCGATGTTTGTTGACATTACCTCAACTGCGCACATCGCCACGTGGGCTCAGACAGTAACGTTACCATTTGGAGTCACCCCAATGCAACTTGCACCTGTATGCTGTGTACGACTCAAGCTCGCATGTGCGCGTACATTTATCCGCATGATGATCGAGTGCGCATTCCTGAATCGATATTGTTCCTGACTCTCGAATACAGACTTGCAGGCGGCATTTCAATTGATGAAGACAAACTCCAGGTACCAAGCAGAAACTCATGATTAAGGCAAGACATTTATCATCAATGCTAAGAAGCCCATAGTAAATGCCGCGATGGCTAGGGCCAATGGTACGAAAAGTCATAATTAGGCGTTTCTATTGTAAGCCGTGCTTTACTGCCATGACCGTTGAGAGGCGGAGAGCCTGTTCACGACTTGTCCTTATCGGGCGTACCATTTTAACTGGTCATGACTTGGTCAGATATAAACCAGTGTGCATCTCCATTACACTTTGCATCCCAAGATCGAGTTCACTACACTTCTTATTCCGTTGCCACTATCAGGTCTTTGTCTTTCTTTAGCCACCAAAAATAGCATCCTATCCTGTCATCAATCAATATGGTCCGTATTACTGCTGCTGCTTTCTTGGCGTGTAAGTTCACCATCCTAAACGTCCCTTTAAGAAAATATGAAGGTCAAGGATACTGATAAGCGTGCTTTTAGTTGTTGCCATTGCTTCTGCTTCATCCCCTGTTTTCTCTGATGGCGTGAGTGTTTCTGTTCGAGCCGATGAGGCAGCCGATGCAGCAGCCGGTCAAGCAGCGCCGGCCCCAGAGGATCTGAAGCAGTTGGATACGCTGATTGATGCTGTACAAACGTTTCAAGAAATGTTGAAGAACCTGAAGCAGGATGCTGGTGGTGCGGCTCAGTAAGGTGCTAGTGATGGGAATCGGGAAGATGCTGGTGGTGTGCGGAGGGGAGATTCTATGGTTCGTTTAAGTTCGCGTTAGACAGCCATATGGCAAATACAGAGAATTTCTGGCGAAAAGAGGCGAATTTACTATGTAACTATCGCACGGCATATCAAATTGCATTTAAACGAGCCCCAGTTTGGAAGGCGAGTTGAAGGCGCCGGATATTATAGTCGGTACTAGCCGAAAGATGGGTCGCAAAAGGTCGGAAAACGGTTACGTGTTGTGAACTGATGAGTGACCCTAGCCGGCAGACAAATTGTGGCAACATATCCAACAACGGCACTTGTTCGAATCATGATGAGGATGCTCCTTATGCACAGCTTCTCATACACGTGACTTGGCCATGCGTTGTACTGAAACGCACCGCAAATCATTTCACTGATAGTTCAGTACTCCCGATATCTATCACTGGTGAGCTTGACGCAACTACATTTCAACTACGTGATAGACTCTTTTCTTGACGATTGTTTACAAGCCATGAAAAATACCACCTCAGAGATATGACTGGAAAAGCTGAATTGTTGACACATAAGAAAAAAGTAAAATTGAAAGTGAGAAGAAGAGACAATTAGGGCATTGAAGAATTCAACATAGTCGTGACTCGTTACCCTATACGCCCACCATTCAAAATGCGTCCTTCCACGCAACGAGTACTCGGCGGTACAAATCTAGCGTGAAGTGCATACATTCCACGATATCCAACGCTCACTTACCACTGGTCTTTACATCTTTTGCAAAATTAATGTGTCCTGTATCTCCATGAGCTTGAGGCAGGGGCTCACGGGGTCTGTGGTGAATCTCTCGAAAAGTGATTTTCCTCGACACCTGTCAACATGTCATGCCCTCGGGGCGAATGGCTCATACTCGTACGTGCTTTATTATTGAGATGCGTGCGCTATGGCATCAGTGCCCTAGAGCCTGACGCTTACTCGATCGTCGAAGAAGGCCTAACAATCTAATCTGGATCATGATCTGACTCTCGAGATTGATCTCGAGGGACGCCTCCTGGCAAACAAGGCTGACTCGGAGAAAGAGACAAAGTGCTTTATTATGTGTCGAATACCCAGGTCCCCGGCGGCACCGACCTGCTCCAAGTAATGTCGCATGCGCGAGGTTCAGATGTGGCAATAAGATTGTCTCAGCCACGGACGTGGACTCTTTGGCGGCATAATTGGCAAGTCCTCTCCGAGCGCCGTATTCTCAATACAGAGGAGTCAATTAGCCCTCACAGATATTGACCTTAGAAAAACCCAGCCATTTCACGTTGGGAAGCCGCCGCTATACTGGACTGGCCCAGGAGGACTCAGCGCACGTTGTCAAACAACCGAGTCGAGGAAGCCCTGTCAGCCATTCTTTTGAATCGAAGTGACAATGAGATCAGTATTTCCATCATTTCCAACCATGACGTTGCCTCGCTTCGAGTCCACTCGAACGGTATAGCATGTTGGCCATGCCGAGAAACGTAGGACGTGGTCGAGGAAGGGTCAAATGTAACAATGACTTTCTGACTGCAATGAATAGTTCAAAAGGCGTCACAATAGAGAGATGTACGGCGTAAAACAGCCACGTGCATCAGCTGTCTTTGTGCCATCACGCATTCACCCACTGAACTACTTCCTGATGGGGTAAAACTGGTGAATAGCTCAAATTTGTGCTACAGGCTTCTTCCTTTGTTTGTAATCTTCCTTGACTGAGCTTGTCTTGGCCATTGTTATACTTTTGTCTCCTTTTGTCTCTGAATTTTAGTCTTGGTACCTTGTGCTCAAGATCGCTTTATCGTCTGCTTGCCTGGCAACTGGCTACCGAGGCATAACCTCTTATGGCTAGGGAAGCCAAAAAAAAAGAAAAAGAAAAAAGATCACAAGTGCCTAAGCAGGTAACCGAGGTGACGTGATCATCGAAGACTGATAGCAATTACGTGCAGATCAAGCGTATTAATATTAGCTTCGCCTGCTGCCAGGTTGCCAGGGCTCGTTGGAAAGATTCAAAGGCACAAAGGGTCCCTTTGAGTGTGTGGGGATGGCGGAGCCTGGGAACTGAGATCTATCACTCAGTTATTATAAGCGGCGAGCAGAAAAGAAGCCGCGTAAGCATGAGGGGGTATACGGGCGAGCGCGTGGTGCACATGTACTGTTGAAATAAGGGCACAGATGGCGAGGCATGGATCGGCAGAATATACTCAGTACGAAACAGTCTAGGGTGGAGCGACAGGGCTCGTCCTTTTTGTGCGGCATCTTTCAAAACTAGGAGTGGACTGTCGCAGGATTGGGACGAGGATGCGGCCGCGTGTCATTTTGCATTGGATATCCTGGCGCGAGTCGTATTTTAAGATGAGGGGATTGAGTCTGGTGCGTGATGCGGTGGACTGAGGCTGCGAGTGGGATCTGAAGTCTGGCTGGGGCCGTCGGCTTGTTCCAGGCGTGGAGAAGGGAGGAATGGTCGAACAAGTAAAGAAGACGAGAATGGTCCTCTTTTTCATTCTTTCAAATTTTCTTTGGGAGAAAAATTCCCTCAGAGAAGACAAGGGGAGACGTAAGAGGCGAAGAGTTGGTAGGACGAGAGCAAAGGATGTAATGAGGAGCGCCCGATTGTGATGTCAGGGCATTCCAGGCGGGGAGGACGGACAGGGAGTACCTATGTACTGCATTATTACCGAGTAATGATGGAGCGAGCAGAAGCGAGAGGAGCCGTGAGTCGTGCATGTCTTGGTGAGTGCGAGACTGTGACAAGGGTTGTGGTGGAGGCGACCCCGTTTTCGGTCCAGTGGGCTCTCGGAAGATATTCATTGGCCAGATACATATTGGATCAGAGGGCATAATACTGGTATTAAGGCGAGCTTGCGCGGCAGAGAAGGAAGGTCAGGGCAGGCAGGCTGTGGGCTAAAAAAAGACACGGCGGCAAGTGGTAGGCAGACTTTGTGTTTTAGTAGGTATTGTCCCCATGTATGACTGGCAATTACCAGTACGGATTAGTGCATCGAGACGAGGCTGTCATTTTTGGTATCAAGCAACCTGATTACCAGATAAGCAGCCGGCCGGCCATCTAAGTTCTCAAAGGTGGTTGCCCCGAGCGACGGACAAGGGATGTAGTTGGAGTTGGCCGCGAGAACGTGCGTCATGGTCGCTGGAATTGGAAAAAAATTGTCTGAGGCATGGACAATGGGGATATTGATTTCTTTCATTCTGAGCTGGTAACCAGGCTAATTTCTTTCTTCTCGGTGGATTGGCTTGATTGAGGGAATCCCGTAAAAGCTGGCGTGGCCTGGGCGAGGCCAAGGCGACTGGTGTTAGCGGACGGAACCAGCAGGATTCGCCTAAGAAGATAAAATAAGAAAGAAAATCATGAACAGAATAAAGAACTAGGTTTTGCTCGAGGCTGATGAAGCAGTCAGACCTGTAACTTTCTCGTGTTTGTGGGACTCGTATATATTGGTGGCGCTATTGAGAACAATGAGGCCAATGTTTTAGCGATGATGCCAGAACGGTGCTAAAGGGGACTAGTAAAATGGCTGAAGAAACTAGCAAAGGTACAAGATGATGTACAGGGGCAAATCCTACCAAATCCTGCCAAATCCAGTTAATTGAATATTTAGCATTACCGCTGGTCGGATCTACAAGGCACTCACCACTGTTGTACAGGGAGGTCGGCCAGGGAATCACGGTGGAGAAAAGTCGCTGTATTCACCCATTTATGCGCTGCAAGAGCAACGAGCACCGCTGTAAATAAGCTCTAGGTACCTACCTACCTTAATGCTCGCTGTAGCTAGGTAGGTACCTAGGTTAGGTACCTTTGCTCTCCTCCCACTTGACACCCAAAGCATCTCGATAAATCACCGAATATTCTCGACTGGCATTATCGAGTCGCCAACATCTATTAGAAAAACACCAGTATAATAGCACACCAGTAACTACACCAGTACACCACTTTGAGGCACGTTGGATGGCACCTGGCACTTTGGCTTCATCCAAAACCCACCTTGCCATCCACTCCTCCATCCACTCCGTCAACCATTCTGCAACCACTCCCGCTTCCCGCTTCCAGCTTGAGCTGCGCCTCTTCCCATTTCATCCATATCTCCATACCTCCATACTTCCAGACCTGGCTTGGTCAACTCGCCTAGTTACAGGCCACCGCAGCCTTCTTCACTCCCATTGCTTGCCTCGACCATTTCCATTTCCCCCTCTGCCCTTGCCGTTTCACCCGTCCTGCGCTTCCCGCGACTACTGTAAGCTACCGTCGCCCCAGCCTTCTCTTTACCCTTTCCTCCCTCCATCACTCCCTCCATCCTTCTACATCGTCTTTTCTCCCGAATAATAATACCCTTAACGGGCTCGTCGTCAGCAGCCTCGTCGTCAGCAGCATCGTCGCTTCTGCGCCTTGTTTGCTCTTGGCTGTTTGCGGCGCTGCCCACCGACCAACCTGTCGCAAACACCGCCCCCGACCGCGCTGCCTCTGGTCGCCAACACCAAGTCGGCCAATTCCCTGACGCCATCGCCCTTGATTTCAACCCATCTGCGCATGCACCATTTTCAACAAGAGCAGCACACCATTGAGCGGCCCGCTGTCGTCCAATCCCCCCGACACGGGCTTTCTTGAAATCTTGCCCTCGCTTGCTTCCCCACCCTCGCCATGCAGCACTACTCCAACGACCAACACTACGAGAGGGAGCCTCTTGATCCCGCCTACGACAATCGCTACAACACTCCCACTCGACGACCTCAATACGACGAATACGCTCAGCAGTCACCATATCATGACGACTTGCCTCATCATACAGCAGACCCCAACAGCTCTCATTACGAGCCCGCTCACTACGACGACATGTCCGCCCAAGGTCCCCCGCCGCCTCCTCCGCACATGAATCTTCACCCCTCCAACAGCTCTGCATCTCGTCAACTCCCCGACGACTACCGAGGCACCCCTCACAATATCCCACCTGCTCATGACAACTATGGTTCCGCCGCCGTGCCCCCTGCCGCCATGGCTGCTTCCCCTCCCAACTTTGCGGACCGCAACCCTGCAGACATTGGCATGGACTCCCTTCGCACTACAGGCCAGGTATTGCCTCCGCCGTCGCGCGCACAATACCAGAACAACGCCTGGAATAACTCGTCACCACGCCAAAGCGTACACAGCGGCCCCTACCCCGCCGGATATGCCACTGACGCTGATTCCCGCTCTACCGTCAACCCCTTTGGCACCGTTGCCTCTTCCTCCGTCGGCTCGAGGTCGCCCTCTAGGAGCCCCAATGCCTCGGGACATGGCTCCAACCAAGAAGCCTACTACAACTATTCGACCACCCCTCGTCGAGACGTTCCTCCTCTTGGCATGGTCGACCCAATGTCCATTGCCGATGATGGCGACGATGGTCTTGAATATGGCCCTCGCAGTCACAGGAATTCTGGTAACAGCGCCCATAAACGCGGTGCACCCGTCGTTGGTGCCGCAGCCATCGGTGCCGCTGCCGGTGGTGCCACAGCCGTAGCTGCCGAACATGGTATGTTTTCTCTTGCTTTGCTCCATCTCCCTCAGTCGCCGCCTTTGAGACCCCCCACATGCTGGATATTGTGAGCTGACTCGCTTTGCTCAGACACTCGTGGCTATTATGAACCTCCAAAACGCGAACGATCATCAGATTGGCTAGAGAAGAAGCAGGGCCGCTCCAAGAAATGGAAGTGGGCCATCATTGCCCTCATCTTCCTCGTTATTGCCGGAGCCATTGTCGGTGGTGTTGTTGGAACCCTCGTCACCGGGAGAAAGGATGACAACAAAAAGACGACCAGCCCCAGCGACGATGCCAGCGGCGACCTTGGCCTCAACAGCGCCGAAATCAAAAAGCTGCTCAACAATCAGAACCTGCACAAGGTCTTTCCCGGCATGGACTATACCCCTATCAATGTCCAATATCCCGACTGCATTCACAATCCGCCCTCTCAGAATAATGTTACCCGCGACGTTGCCGTCCTCAGCCAGCTCACCAACAAAATTCGCCTGTACGGAACCGACTGCAACCAGACCCAAATGGTCTTGCACGCCATTGACAGACTAGAAATGAAGAAGGATCTTAAAGTCTGGCTCGGGGTCTGGCAAGATGGAAATAGCACCACCAACAAACGCCAGCTCTCCCAAATGTGGGATATTCTCGACCAGTACGGCGGCGATCAGTTTGAAGGCGTTATTGTCGCCAATGAAATTCTTTTCCGCAAAGAAATGACCATCAACACGCTCTCCACGCTTCTATCCGACGTCCGCACTAACCTGACCAAGCGAAGCATCAACATGCCCGTTGCTACCTCGGATCTTGGCGACGACTGGACCGACGAGCTCGGCAAGGACTCTGATTTGATCATGGCCAACATTCATCCCTTTTTTAGCGGAACTCCAGCCAATCTGGCCGCCCAATGGACCTATAGCTTTTGGGAAAACAAGAATGGCCCTATGTGGAAGACTGACAAGAAGATGAATGTCATTTCCGAAACTGGCTGGCCCTCTGGGGGCGGCTCCAGGTGCCCTACTAGTGCTCCCCAATGCACCGACCCCGCCAAGGCTGGCATCGATGAGATGAACCGCTTCATGAGCGACTGGGTCTGCGATGCCCTCACCAATGGCACCAACTACTTTTGGTTCGAGGCCTTTGACGAGCCTTGGAAGTCGCGCTTCAATTCGGGTAAGGAAAACTGGGAGGACAAGTGGGGTCTGCTTGATGTGAATCGAAATTTGAAAAAGGGCGTCAAGATTCCCGACTGCGGAGGCAAGACAGTATCCTAGCGGCCAAATATGGGCATTATTTTATTGGAAATGGCGACCTGGAGACGAGAGATGGGAAGTATCATGGACTCGATCAAGGTGATTGAGCACTACACGTTCTGTGATTTGGCATGACTTACATTGAAATGCTTTTCTTAACCTGCTAGCATGGCCCGCCGTCCTTGGCCGTCCTGCATGTAGGTGTCTGTTCTTGTGACACTTTTTTATTTCATTTGGTGGGCCTTGTCTTTATATATGGAGTATCTGGGTGTTTTTCTTTTTGACAAGTGCGAATGCTGGGCATGAATTAGAATAGTATCTAGTATACGAGGAATGTATCTATACATGATTAATTGACCGCGGCGACCTTTCATTTGTGTTGTCTGTCACAATTTGACCTCATTGTTCTGCCGACTCATTGCTCTCGTCTGTGCCCGCCGTCCTTCTCCGTAGTGCTCTCTTGTGACGTATGCAGAGTAGACACTGACTTGTCTTGCCGCGGCATAAAATACATACTGGTGCTGGAAAAGGCCATACTAGTGGTGTCCTGCGGAAACGCATGCCGTGAATACATGCTGTGCATTTTCTTCATATTGTCCAAATCACTTGATTGTTCCATTGTTACCCTACTCATCAGGTTAGCATGTCTTCTGGAATGCAGTCACACGCCTCTGAGCGAAACGAGGAGGCTTAAAACTACGGCCCACGTCGAGCGAAGAGAGGAAAAAAGGAAAAGAACATACGTGTCCCAGACATCCCAGCCTGTACCGACGAAGATGGCGGGCAAGTTGAGTTTCAGAGCGGCCGCGTAGATGGGGCGGTAAAGGTGGACGGCCAAGAGAAGAGTGGTGTTATCAATGAGAGAGTATGCCGCGGGGGAAGAGACGATACGATGACCTAGAGAGGTGAGAAAGGACTTGTCCGAGTCTGTGAAGATGGGTTCTTGGAAGATGCACTCGATGGAGCGCTTGCTATATTTTTCTGTCCCAGTGTTAGTAGGTTTAGATGACAATGAACATGAATCAAAGAGGAACAAGGTACTAAGACAGAGTAGCAATCATCAGAGAGAACAGACACCAAAAATGAGTAACACAATCTCACCTAATTGTGATGTAAGCGTCGACAGCGCACAAAGCTGCACATACGCCGCCCTCTTGGCCTCCCACCCACCATCTTCCGGATCAAACGTGCCGATGCCGAGACACACAGCCTTGTCTATTTGCAAATTTCGGGCGTGTGAGTCGACGAGGCGGATCAGCGCTTCATGAGCGGGCGAGTCGAGCCATTGCGCGCGAATCTTGTCGTGGTCAGCGCGCAAGGACTCTGGGGGTCGGAGGAGACCGTGTGTGCGCGGCGTAAAGGTCTCTGGGAGGTGCTGGGCCTCGGCGGTGTGTGTCTTTTTAGAAGGATTTTGGCGGGATTTACGCTTGACGCGGGTCCAGCCCTCATCAGCGGACATGATTTGTATTACTTTGTATGTATATATGAGATTGATTGGGTTATCGCCATGTCTCGTTTTGCTTCAAAGACCTTGACCCGCTTTTTGAGCGATGCCACTTACAACAAAGTCTTGCTAGAAGACGTCCAAATAGAGAAGAGTGGTGACTCACTGAAACGTGTTTTGGTTGTATTTTAATTTCATATGAATCTTTTCCCTCCCCAATACGTTGTACAAAGACGGGGCGTAAGTGAGCTACCCAAAGCCTCTGCTGTTTTACTGATTTGATAAGCGGCTTGTAATAAATGGCAGCCGCCACTATTTAGTGCGAGGGCAACCACTCCACAACTAAACCTCAGCTAACAATAACCACTTCTATATCAATCAACGCGCAACGCTGCTAAGTGGGCTGACAGCACCGAAAAGGGTACACATCAAAAAGCGAAATCAATCACGGGAAAGAGAGGAGTGCGACTCGCCTGGACGCGCTTAGCGACTGCTTTCAAGGTGATGCCGTGATCCCTGATCGCGAGGGCAACGCATCACCTACTGCGACGATTTCCGCGAATACCACACTTATAATCACACACAATGGACGAGGAGGAGCGATTCTCTGCGAGCTCGCCCGAGTCGGAGCGAGAAAACGAGCACGACGAGGTGATGGAGGACGAACCTGCGGAGCCCGACCACGACGACAACAACGAGGACAATAATGACGAAGACGACGACGACGGCGACCAAGACGACGCCCACAACGTCTCCGCACAAAACAATGGCAGCCAAGAGCCGCTGCCCAAGAAATCCAGTAGCCCGCGTCCGCAGTTCCCCGCCTACCTGCGGCCGACGGTGCGCCCCGAGTACGTCACCGCGCGCCTCTACGACATTGTCCCTACCATGGCCGCGCCGCAGTCGACGAGCGTCAATGCCATGGCCATTACGCCGGACTTGCGGTACTGGTTTACGGGCGGCTCCGACGGCTACATTCGAAAGTACGACGGCCCCGGCACCATCAACGGCAAGCTCGCGCTGACGGTCGCGCAGAGGCACCCCTTTGTGGACAGCGTGACCAAGGCGGCCATCTTGATGTCGTACTGGGAGAATGAGGAGCCGCCGCCGCCGGGGGCCATGACGAGCCATCACGAGCAGATATTGTCGCCCGTGTACTCGCTCGCGGTCGAGTCGACGGCGCTGTGGCTGCTGTCGGGGCTGGAGTCGGGCGCGATTAACCTGCAGAGCGTGCGGCACGACGAGGGGAAAAAGATTTGCAGCCTGCAGCGGCACACGAATGCGGTCAGTGTGCTGACAATGGCGCCCGACGAGACGACGGTCTTAAGCGGCAGCTGGGACAAGACGATTCTCGACTGGGATCTGAACACGGGCCAGGTGATTCGCGGCTTCACCGGCACCGCGGGCCAGATCTCGGCCGTCGAGCTGCGTCCCGAGCGTGGTGACCCAGTACCTGCAGACGCGGACGATCCCCCGCCGCACACGACCATGACGACCAACAGCGGCGCGCCGTTTACGAATGGCTTCGCGAGCACCACCACTAACGGGGTGCACTCACACCAAGAGGATACGCACGGCAATAGCAATGGCGTAGCGGGCGAGGAGCAGGGGGAAGCGGGGGGGGCGTCGCCGGCGCATGAGAGCCTGTTTGGCGGCAGCGATGCGGGAAGCTTGTTTGGCGAGACGGCGGGCGACGACGAGCAGCCGTTTGGAAAGGACGACGACGAGGAGTATGCCGGCGGCATGGGCATGATGACGGAGCACGAGGGCGGCATGGACCACTCGGCCGACATGGCCATGGCGGGCCTGGACGTGGACAAGGACAAGCCGGCGGACGATGCGGCGGCTGCTGCAAAGGAAGAAGCCGCCGTGCTGGAGAGCGACGCAATGGATGTCGATCCGCAGCCCGTCAAGCACGAAGCGCCGCTCTCCCAAGACAGCACGGCCCCGCAGCCAACCGACGTCAGCGCCACGCAGTCCACGCAGACCATGCAGACCAACACCAGCAGCCAGTCCGGCACCGAGCCACTGCCGCCAGCACCTCCTCCTCCTCCTCCTCCACGCTCGCCAACGCTCGTCACCGACACCGCGGCCGGCAAGCAGCTCGACCCCTCGCAAACCTCTGCGACTACGTTTCTCGCGTCCGCCATGGACGGCACGATCCGGATCTGGGACCGACGCATGCCCAACCCCGCAGCGCGCATCGTGCCCCGCGCCGGCGTGCCCCCCTGGTGCATGAGCGCGTGCTGGAGTCCCGACGGCAACAAGATTTACGCGGGCCGGCGCAACGGCACCGTCGAAGAGTACGACGTGCGCGCGGCGCGCAGCGGCTGGGCGCCAGAGCGCGTGCTCAAGTTTCCGGCGGACAGCGGCGCGGTGAGCGCGGTGAAGCCCATGGCGAATGGTCGGCATCTAGTGTGGTAAGTCTCTCTCCCTCTCTCTCCCTC